>CAUYRT010093261.1:0-25589 GCA_963574885.1 Lepilemur ruficaudatus | reverse complement strand
GGACTACAGGCATGTGCCACCATGCCCGGCTAATTTTTTCTATATATTTTTAGTTGGCCAATTAATTTCTTTCTATTTTAAGTAGAGACAGGGTCTCGCTCTTGCTCAGGCTGGTTTTGAACTCCTGACCTTGAGCAATCCGCCCACCTTGGCCTCCCAGAGTGCTAGGATTACAGGCGTGAGCCACCGCGCCCGGCCAAGGGGTTATAGGTTCTTGAGAGGAGAGCTAAAGTAATGTTTTTGTTATATCCTATCTACATTACTTATCACTATAGGCATTAAACTTAATCACCAGCTGAAGTAATTTTTGTTAGGTTTGTCCGCTGTAAAGTTACTCTTTTCCCCTGCTTTTCATACTGTACTCTTTGGAAGGAAGTCTCCATATGCATCCCACACTTAATGAATGGGGAGTTGTGCTCCACCTCCTTGAGGGTGGGGTATCTACATAAATTATTTGGAATTCTTCTGCAGGGGAGATTGTCTATGCTCCACATTAATGAATTAATTTAAATATATATACGCTTTTATACATTGGGTTATAACCAATACTACTTTATTTTGTTGCTCAAAGTTTTCCACCTCTCTGGCCAGGCACAATGGCTCACACCTGTGATTCCAGCACTTTGGGAGGCCAAGGTGAGAGGATCAGTTGAGGCTAGGAGTTGGAGACCAGCCTGGGCAACATAGCAAGACTCAATCTCTACAAAAATTAAAAGATTAGGCAGACATGGTGGCACATGCCTATAGTCCTAGTTGCTTGAGAAGCTGAGGTGGGAGGATTACTTGAGCCTAGGAGTTCGAGGCTTCAGTGAACTATGATCGTGCCCCTGTGTTCCACCCTGGGCAACAGAGTGAGACTCTCTCTCAAAAAAGAAATTCTTTTTTTCACCACCTCTCTCATGACTTTTTTTTCCCCCAACAGGGTCTCCCTCTGTCACCTAAGCTAGAGTGCAGTGGTGAGTGGTGTCATCACAGCTCACTGCAACCTCAAACTTCTGGGCTCAAGCGATCTTCTTGCCTCAGCCTCCTGAGTAGCTGGGACTACAGGTATGCACTACCATGCCCAGCTAATTTTTTAAAATTTTTTGTAGAGATGGGGTCTCACTATTGCCAGGCTAACTCCTGAGCTAACACAATCCTCCTGGTTTAGCCTCCCAAAGTGCTGGGATTACAGGCATAAGCCACTGTGCCCGGCCTGTGACCTTTGATATACCTAATCATTACATGTGTGTATATGTTTCAGTACTTCCTTACTTTCTGGCATTGCAAGATGTTCCAAGCTCATCTTATATATTTCTTGCCCTAATCCTAGAATCAGCTTTTTTTTTTGAGAACCTTTGGTTCCTTTTATTGGAGATTGCTATATGACACCAAGATCTAGGTGCTAAGTATACTCGTTGCTACTGGGGTGTCTTGCTTTTAGGCCCTTCTCAACTGACAGAGTAAGTTAATATATGCATATATACTGTTGTACATATACATACCTATGAATATATATATATATATATATTTTTTTTTTTGAGACAGAGTCTCGCTCTGTTGCCTGGGCTAGAGTGCTGTGGCATTAGCCTAGCTCACAGCAACCTCAAACTCCTGGCTCAAGCAATCCTTCTGCCTCAGTCTCCTGAGTAGCTGGGACTACAGGCATGTGCCACCATGCCTGGCTAATTTTTTCTGTATATTTTTAGTTGACCAATTAATTTCGTTCTATTTTTAGTAGAGACGGGGTCTTGCTCTTGCTCAGGCTGGTTTCAAACTCCTGAGCTTGGGTGATCCTCCCACCTCTGCTTCCCAGAGTGCTAGGATTGCAGGCGTGAACCACCACACCCGGCCAATACCTATAAATATTTTTATATGTAATAATCTTTATCTATATATGAATGAGTTTGTGTTTTTTTAAAAGTCTCTCTGTTACAGGTACAAATTGTAATATTTGCCGCTTAAATTATGTGGCTAAGATTTCTCTGTTTCTCTTCACAACTAAGATGAGTGAAAAAGCACTACACTCTAAGTCTACTAGAATTTGAAATTTTAGTATAATAAAAGCTTTATATCACATTAATTCAACTGCAAACATATGCCTCTGTAGGCATTATTTGTAATTCATAGTGCTAAAAATAAATTTAAAACTTTTAAAAGTTTTTAAACTTTTAAGCTTTTAAAAACTCTAGCAAAACAACAACAAAAAATAGGACAATGAAACACAATTGGCTAAGATAATCATTGAGGCAGCGTGATGGGTACACTGGGGATTCATTATACTATTCTCTCTACTTATGTGTATGTTTGAAATATTCCATAATAAAAAAAAAGCTTTAAAAAATAGAACCAAAAAAGCCTCACCCACCGGACTGCAGTTAAAGAGGGTCAAATAGAAAAATACAGCCAACCAGATATAAGTCATTAACATACACACACACACACTTCCTCTCAGGGTCACCCTTAGGTGAAATTTTGTAGAGAACAATTTTTCTTCCATATGTTTGGAACCATTTACCCTTTCAGAAACCCTAAACTTACTGCTCTCTTCCTACTTCCTGAATCTGCTTGGGGGAAGAATCTGATCATTTGAAATTCCTCTGTGACCATAGTGTGGTCTCTCCTAGGAATTTACCTTTCTGTGTCATCTTCAGTTGGGCAAGGAATGGCATTGTTTCTGGCTTAGGAATGGGGGAGGGGCTTTTGACAGGGACAGCAACAGTCCCCAGAAACCCTGGGATCATACCTATAGTCAATTTCCTAGAAGCTCCAAAAGCAAAGACTGTCTGCCGTTTTTAAGTGATAAGGAACAGTCTGTGGCCTGCCCCATTCCTTCAGTGGAACTTGCTCTTACCTCTTGAGCCAGTAGTTGGGAAAGAACAGGTCCTTGGTCACAGGGCCAGTGAGACTGCTATGACCCCACAGCTCACCTTGGTTCCCTTTTGTTCCCTGGGCCCCCCTCCCCTCAGGGTGGAGGGAAGAGGCTTTCACTTTGAAAAAGCTAAAGCAGCTGCTTCCTGAGAGTGCTGGAAGTTGGCTGCAGGGTGTCCTGCTGCATTAGGCAATGGTTTTTATTTCCAGGTTTGTCTTTGTCTTCTCTGGATCCTTGGATTCCTTGGACACTTCTGGATCATAAAAGGCAGAGGGTGAGCAGAGATTTATTTTACCAGATCAGGGAGATGCCAGAGTGCAAACTAGCCCTATCCATAATAAGGGGCTGCCACTGGCCCTTCCTTTTACTCTGCCCTCCTCCACCCCTGCTGCCCTTCTCACTCTCCTGGGATAGATCATAGCTGGCCTCTGGTTCTGTTCTAAGGACAGGAACTTCTGGGACAGCTACTCCCGCATTAGGTCAAATACATTTCCTGTTGATTTGATTAGTTTCCTTCCAAGCAATGCATTTATGGAAGAAAAGGAGCTTTTGCAAGCATGCATTTGCATAGGCAGCCAACCTCCTCCAGTCACACACACAGACACACACGCACACACTTTCTCCCCATCCACCCACAAAGCGTCAGTCACATTTAGAATTTGCACAAATGCACACCCTCCCTCATACATCACAATGCACACCCTCTCACCCACCTACATATCTCTTCCACAAAAATCACACCTGCTCACATACCCTTAGAAGCACAATCCTATGCTGTGCTGAGAGAGGAAAGATGGGGAGAGAGGCGAGGAGAGTGGGTTGTAAGAGCTCAGGAGGCCAAACAGTCTCTGAAAAGTCAGAACACCAGGACCCCACAGTCCCTTCTGCCCCTGCAAATAGAAATACTAAGAACTGAGAGGGATTCAGAATCAGGGGCAGAGGAAGCAGGAACTCAGGACTCCCTGCCTCACACAGAAAGTGTGCTGCCCCAGAGTTGACAGGGACACGTCTCAGGCTGGCAGCCAAGGTGGGAAGTTTGTCAAGGCTGTCAGTGGAGAATGCTGAGGCATCTATACATGTCTGAGAAGCCCATTTGACTGGTGGCAAAGGATGGCCTTTGGGCTGGGATTCCCTGGAGCTCAGGAAATGGTGGGGAGGAAATGAAGGGAGAAAAGGAGGTGGAAGCCTGGGTTTGGGCTCTGAGTTCAACATCCTCCAAGAGGAGTCTTATTGATGTCAGCCAGACTCATGAGGAGAAGGCTCGCCTTGCACTGGAAACTTGGAGTCCCCTCTGGAGAAAAGAGGAGGGGGAGAGGGCCTTGAGAAGTGACAAGTGCCCAAGTGCAGTATGGGCAATTCTGGCTTCAGCCCCATGTTGTTGTGCACGTGACCTGATCCAACTTAGCCCAAACTCAGAAACTGTGGATTCTGGAAAGGAACACGTCTTTTCCTTTAGGAAAGGATCCCAAGGCCAACCCACAGTGCTCAAGAAAATTGGCAGAGAGCTCGGTTAAAGGGAGACCTCAAGCTCCTGCCGTCCAACATGCGACAGTGCCTCCTGAGTCCCTCTCTGTGCTGCCGTGTGGGGGCGCTCCCAGCTGGGCCTGTGCTGACACTGCCAGCACTGCTGTTGTTATCATTAGTGTAATTAATAAACAAGCGCTGATGGGGCCAAGTGGAGAAGAGGCAGGCCCCTGCTGCTCAGAAGGAGAATCCCTGGAGAGATCCAATGAGGCGGTGGCAACGGAGCTGAGTGGTTACCCTCCTCTCCACCCAAGAGCTCTGGAAAGGGTCTTGCCGCAAGGCAGAGGCAAGGGCGAGGGGAGGGGAACCCTGGTAGGCTTGGTTCGGAACCAGCTCTGCATCTGCCTCACAGGATGTCGTGGGCATGGCCACCCCCGTGATTACTGGTTGTGGGGCAGGCTCTGAGGCAATTATTCATTCAGTAGGCATCTGCCTATTTACTTATGGAGTGCCTACTGTGTGCAAGGTGGTCCACTAATAGTAGTTAATATTTCACTGGACAATTTGAGGACACAGCCAATTCTCACACCGTATCCTGGGGAAAGAGGTAGAAGCAGAGGAAGCAGCTAGGAAGAATGACAGCCGGAAAAGATAGGGGCGATTGGAATTTAGTCTGTGTAGTGTAGCAGTGAGTATATATAACAGATAAGACCTGGGGATTACCTTGAAGGTCTTGGAAAACTACAGACCCAAGACCCACGTTGGAAAACATGCTGGGAAGGTGGGCTGGGGGAAATGGTCATTTTCAGACAGGAGGATACTTGGCGATAAAGGTATGGGAAATAGAGCACGAATATGGGGGATTTGCGTGAAAGGCTCAATGAAAAAGAGGCTCCAAGGGCTGCTAGTAGATCCTGTGGGGGGAACCCTGGGTCATCGCAATTTCGCAGGGCTTGATGGTTGGGAGAGTCTTAGGGGTCGAGGTGCTTTAAGTTGTGAGAGAGGGGGTGCTGGATCCTGGGAGTCCGGACAAAAGTTGGGGTTTGGTAGGGGTAAAGAGGTTTCGAGAGAAGGATCTGGAGTGTTGGGTTGGAAAAGACGCTGGACTGTGTTTAGGGAAAGGAGGGGCGTGGCCGGGGTGCCCATCCAGGGGACCGAGCCAGATGCTCCGGTTCGGCATTGGGGTGGCTGGGGCTGGGGAGGTCTGGAGGTGGGGGCGCGCTGGCAGAGGCCAGGGCTAGCGCTCGGAGCGAGCCTCTCGGGGCTCCGCGGGGGGGCGGTACGAGCTCCGGCTGCGGGCTGGCCGGGGAGGAGGCGGCGGCTTGGAGAAGAACATGAATCAGCGGCGGCGACGGCGGCGACGGCTGTGGACCGAGCGCGGTGGCCCAGGAGCGGCCCCGAGGACCCCGCGCTGCTAACGGCGGCCCCAGCGACTCGGAGCGGGCGCGGGTCTCGGAGGCACTCGCCCCAGCGCCGCCCCCCGGGCAGCCGCAGCCCTTCCCGCGGCCCTCCTCCCTCCTCTTCCCTCCCTCCTCCCAGCTCGCTCGCGGGCCCGGCCCGGCATGGTGCGGCGTCGCCGCCGATGGCGCTGAGGCGGAGCATGGGGCTACCCGGTCTCCCGCCGCTGCCGCTGCCACTGCCGCCGCCGGGGCTGCTGCTGCTGCTGCTGGCGGGTCTGGCCTCTCTGCTGCTCCGGGAGTCTACGGCCGCAGGTAGGGACTGGCCCGGGAAGCAGCGGAAAGCCGGGGGCTGCGAGGGGCGCGGCCGGAGATCGGAGCCCAGGGACGGCAGTTGAGCGAGACCTGGCCTGGGCGAGCCAGAGATTTGAGTTGGGGGGACCGAAGCTGGAAGGCCAAGGCATGGGGGCTGGGGAATGGAGCGCAGCGGAGGGTTCGCTGCCAGATCTCCGATTGGGGCCCCCACCCCCAACTTTCTTGCGCCCCGAGCTTTTCTGGCGGGGTGGAAGAGAAGGGAGTGGGGTGTGTGGTCAGCGGGGAGTGTTGGGAATGGATTTTCCCGCCTCGCTGTTCCTAGTTGTTTGCTCCCCACTCCCCAGTTTAGGACCCCATTCTGCCCGCCTTACACACAAAGGTTCTACTCTGAAAACACAGGGCACCCAAGGGGCGCCCTGTTACCATTTAGGTACAGGGTTGTGAGGGTGCTCAGTCACAAAAACATCTGGGCATACTCTAGTTTCTGTGCTCTCCGAGCTTCCTGAAATAGGGAATGTTGGAGAGGATGGGCTGGGGCAATGTTGCTGGCCTTGGGAGTGGGGCTTACCCTTGTGCTCCCATGTAGCTGCACAGCCATTCCTGGTGGCAGGAGTGCTCCATGCAGCACCTTGCTCCCCAAGTTCACACTATACACCTCTGGGACTGCTGGGTGTATATGGAGTGTGAGGCGGTCCCTCCTTGTCTTGTGACTGATCCTGAGAGGGTGAAGGGAGTAGGGAAGAGACACAGGCAAGGGCAGCAGCTACCCAGCTGGCACCTTCTCTTAAGACAATATTCACTGCGGGGAGGGAAAGAGAGTGACAAGTATTTACAAGCTGAAAGGTGTGTATCTGATGTTCAGAGAGCCCAGGAATTTGCCTAGAGTCACACAGCAAAGGGCACGAAGAAGCAGGACTGGATTTCATCTATGCAAATACTTCACCTGCCCCTCTCTTTGCTTAAAAGTACGCCAAGAGCCAGGAGAGGTGCGGGGGTGTGTATGTGTGCAGAGGGTAGGGTTCCAGAGGGTGGCCTCTGTGGATGTGACAGTGGCTCTGGGGCCTTGGGCTCCCCAGCTCAGGGCGCTACCTCTCCCTTCTGCCTCCCACCTTCCTATCGCCGCCCCTGCACACATTCAGGTATTAATAGAGCGGGTGGCTGCCAGGAAGGCTGCCATGTGTTTGATCTGACGTGGTTTTGTAGCCATATGTTCTCTACTTCAGGGAAGCACCCCCTCCTTTCCTTCCTCAGCCTCCCTTCATTTGGAAGGGTGGGGTGCAGAGGGTGCTGGCAGCAGTTCAGGGTCGGAGCTGACACCTTGGGCAGAGAGCTGGCAGCCTGTTGCACTAGTTGGGTGCAGCAGTCATTCCTAGGGCAGTGCCTGCTCCGCAGGGGTAACTCCCCATTGCTTCAGCCCAGCTTGCCTTTTGGTGGTTGAGCCCAGCAGGAGAGTATGGGGAAGAGGTCCTCAGAACTGGGGGGAAGTTGGCAGTGACAGAAATGAGACCTGGAGTGCTTGTCATGCCCCTTCTCCTATCCCCGGTCCAGTTCACCTTCCCTCCCACACTGTCCTGCCTCTACTTCCTTGGCATTGGCCGAGAAAGAGCTCTCTGACACAGAAGTTACATCCTGGAAGAGAATGGGGACTATTTCCAGAGACAAGGTCCCTCTTAAGTAGACTGACACGTTTTCCTTCCCACCCCTCAGGCCTGAAGCTCATGGGAGCCCCGGTGAAGCTGACAGTGTCTCAGGGGCAGCCAGTGAAGCTCAACTGCAGTGTGGAGGGGATGGAGGAGCCTGAGATACAGTGGGTGAAGGATGGGGCTGTGGTCCAGAGTGTGGACCAGCTGTACATCCCAGTCAGCGAGCAGCACTGGATTGGCTTCCTCAGGTGCAAGACCGTGGGGGGAGGTGTGGGGTGCCAGCCTGGGGGCAAGCTGTGTTCTTTCCTTGGGTCTTGGGAGCTGGGGACTGTGCTGATGCCCAGAAGTCTGTGCTTTTTCTTTTTTAATTTGGAACCCTGTGGAACCTTCTAGAAGTGGGGGCAGGCTGAATCCATCAAGTCTGCCCAGCAGAGCTGCCCCCCTTGACCCTGGGAAGCAAGCCTGCTATCCTGTTTCCACAGCCTGAAGTCAGTGGAGCGCTCTGATGCGGGCCGGTACTGGTGCCAGGTGGAGGATGGGGGAGAAACTGAGACCTCTCAGCCAGTGTGGCTCACGGTAGAAGGTGAGGAGGCAGAGCCACATGGGCATGTTGGCCTGGAGCAGGTGCTGCCTGCTCGTGACCATACCTCTGCAGAAAACAACTCAGTGGAAGCTGGGCAGCGCACTACCCTCTGGGGCCTGGTTGTACCAGGCTCTAGGCCCACCTCAGATATCAGAAGACCCTACCTGTTGGAGTTCGGGTACCTGAGGACCAAGGGGACAATTAGGATCCTCAACCGATGGGGTGCAGGCTATTTCAGTTGTCTGAGCAACAAGCCTCAAGCACCCATCTGGGGCTGGACCCTGTTCTGCCAAGTGGCCTGGCCAGTGGGGGGAGGGATGAGGGAGGGGAGGAAGGCTCCACAGCTGCAGGAGCTCAGAGCTGTTCAGCCCAGGAAAACAAAGTGACTAAGAAAGTAACAAAGGGCCCTGAAAGGGAGCTGGGGCCTGCCAGCAGAACTCTGCTAAAGCTCCCACCCACTCCCCCTCCCTTTGCGCCTCTCCCCCAGCTCCCCACCCCCAGCCTCCTCCCTTACTCTGAGAAGGGCCGTCAGAGCAGGTCTGGGAAGGGAGTGTGGTAAGGGGGCAGCATAAAAGATATGCCTAAGGCTGGAGCCACACCTATAATCCTAACACTCTGGGAGGCTGAGGCAGAAGGGACTCAAGAGACTAGCCTGAGCAAGAGCGGGACCTGGCCTCTACTAAAAAAATAAAATAAGTAAATAAAAATAAAAATAAAATCTATGCCTAAGGTGTGGGGCAGGCATGGTGGCAGCGGTGCAAGCCTGTAGTCCCGGCTACTGGGAGGCCAAGGTGGGAGGATCATTTGAGTCCAGGAGTTTGAGGCCAGCCTGGGCAACATAGTGAGACCCCTGTCTCAAAAAAAACAAAAAGGTATTCCTAAGGAGGCTGAAGAAGAGAAGCACCCTTTACACCCCAACCTAGAGGCCTATTCTGCTGTTGACCCAGTCGTAAGGGGCCCGTGGGGGTCTTCTGCATAGAGGACTTCAAATGGAAACAGACTTGTGATTTGTGCAGTAGGAAGCCAAGAGGTGGTGAAGCTCACCTCCTACTCCTGTTCTGTTCCTAGGTGTGCCATTTTTCACGGTGGAGCCAAAAGATCTGGCAGTGCCACCTAATGCCCCTTTCCAACTGTCTTGTGAGGCCGTGGGTCCCCCTGAACCTGTTACCATTGTCTGGTGGAGAGGAGGCACGAAGGTTGGGGGACCTGCTCCCTCTCCATCTGTTTTAAATGTAACAGGTGAGCAGTCTTATGAGGGGACTTTGAGCCGAGAAGGAGCTGGGTCCTTGAGGGTGGGGAAGCTGGGAAGCTACTTCACTCGCTGAGTTTGCTGTGTCCAGAGCAAGCCCCAGTGCCTGGGTGCATAAGCTGCACCATTACTAAGCTCATTAGTCAGGTGTGCTGGGCTGGCTGGGTGGGCTGATTAGTGGTGATCCCGCTGTGCTTAGGGAGGGTGTGGGGCCTCCTTTTGTTCACAGCAGGCCAGACCATGCACAGCTGGCCATGGGAGATGAATTGTGTGAGACCAGGGGCACCCATCCCTCCTCCCCCTCCCAAGGGACAGAGCCAGAAACCAGCCCACGCAGAGCTAGGGAGGAGTATCTGGCAGACGCTGAGAAGACAAGACCGTTAGGCTGCGGAGGGGAAGGAGGGGAGTGAGAAGGAGTAGGGGGAGGCCAGCACAGAGTTACAGGGGCCTCCTCCCCTAATGGCTCTTTCTAGAAATCTCCAGACATTTTCCCAAACACTGTATCTGTCCAAACCTCTGCACAGTCATGCCTGTGCACCCACCTGGTCGCCAAGATCCTTGGCACATACTTCACATGCTTGTGAGGCACGCTATTTGTGAAGGCACGCTTATTTACTGTTTTTGGTTAAGGCTTAACTGAGCAAAAAGGATGGGAGATCAAGCTTGGTCTTATGTGCTGGAAGGTAGGAGGGAAGGGGCGCTGAGCTGTTAAGTCCCCAGCAATTTGAATCTTGAGAAGAGGTGGACCACAGGACCTATAGTCTTGCCCTCTCGGAAGCGAGGGCAGGTCCTGTTCAGGAGGAGGCGCGGAGTTGGAGCAGATTGGAGAGGAGGCTGGGTTCACTTCCTTCCAGATGTGCGTGGTTGGGACCCTCAGGCAGGCAGCCTGATAATAAGTACTCACTAAACTCCTACTCCACACACCACACTGTGCTAGGCACCACAGGGGACTGAGGGAACACAAAGGAAATAGAAGCCATTGTTCAGCCCCCAAAGAATTGAGTATAATTGGGGCGACAAGACACATGCATAAGGGAGCTGAGAACCATTGCTAGGCAAAGAATCTGCAAGTCCAACATGATAGGGCCCAGAGCAGAGAGGAGCTGTGGTGTGTGCAATAAAGGAGTGACCACAAAAGGGAGGAAGTTTTGTGTTGTCTGTGGGAGATGGGACTGAGGTGGGAGAAGTGGTGTAAATTTCTCAAGTGCTTACTGCATGTCATGCACTGTATACACATTACCTGATTCTCACAGTCCTCCCATTTGAGAGATGAGAAGAGAGAGCCCCATCCAGGCTCATTAGTCTCCAGAGTCCCTGTTCATTTCACCATGCCCCACTGTCCATCCCTTTCCTTTGGCTGGAGAGACTTCTAGGATGTTCAGGCCAGAGCCTGAGCGGGAATTGCTGCTTGCGGGGCTGACTGAGGTTTTCTGGTCCCAGGGGTGACCCAGAGCACCGTGTTTTCCTGCGAAGCTCACAACCTAAAAGGCCTGGCCTCTTCACGCCCAGCTACTGTTCGCCTTCAAGGTAGGAGGACTGAGCCAGGTGTGGTGGCTTGCACATACAATCCCAGCTACTCGGGAGGCTGAGGCTGGAGGGTCGCTTGAGTCTAGGAGTTCCAGGCTGCCATGAGTAGCCGGGACTGGCTTGGTGGGGAGGAACAGAAGGTGAGGCCAGGGGCAATCTCAGTGGGCTGTCCTGCAGTTAGAATCATTTGCTGTTCCAGCTCTCCTCGGTTCTGCTGGAATCTCAGGGATGAGGGGTTAATTGGCATAGCTCCCATTCCTAGAGGGAGCACCTGAGACCCTGCCGTGGCTGAGATGAGAATAGAATCCTGACGTCACAGCAGATTTCCCTTTGTGAAGCAGAGTCCTTGGGAGGGAGGGAGAGAGGGAGCCAGGAGGAGATGGTCAAAGCTCCTGCCCAACCTTTTTTCTGGCACTCCCTGTGAGGGGATGGGGGTGGGGAAAGCAGTCTCATCAGGACAGAGGAGACCCAAAGGGCTGAGGGAGGAAGAGAGCTGGTGTGTGGGCTGTGGCTGCAGGGGCAGCTGCCTGTCTTTGTCTTTCCCAAGGCTGGAGGTTCTGCCCCCACATACTCTCTTCTTATTCCTTGGTCAGAAAGGGCCCCTGATTCAGGGAGAGGCGGCCTCTCTCCACAGCCTAGTCACTCTCCCAGGTATGAGCAGCTGTGCCCTACCACTGTGCCCCAGATGCTAGGGAGGGACTCAAGTCTCCAGTCCCATGCCTCCTGCTCCCTCCTCCCACATCCTTACCCAGCACTGACTCTAAGTCCCCATCCACAGCACTGCCTGCAGCCCCCTTCAACATCACCGTGACGAAGCTCTCCAGCAGCAATGCTAGTGTGGCCTGGATGCCAGGTGCTGATGGCCGAGCCCTGCTCCAATCCTGTACAGTTCAGGTAGGCTAAGATAGACTGGGCAGGCTCTCTAGGCTATATTCATTTTGGCTGCCTGGCTGGCACTTTTGTTGACAGTGGTGTCACCCTTACTAGACCTGCCCATGGGGCTTGGTCTCCAGCTTTATTCAGGTGGTGCCCCTTAGCAGGAAGAGCCCAGGCCACTGTCTCTTACCGAGGTGCTCTGGCAACTAAGTGACTCTGCAGATTAGCTCAAACCCGTGCATTCTTCAGGCTGGAAACTAGACCAGATTTGGGGTACCTGGAAGAGTTTTTCTTATGTGAGTGAAAACTCAAACCTTTGATTTATCTGATATACTCTCATGCCTCCCCTACCCGCCACCAACTTAAGCCAGAGAGAACAAGAGGACCAGAAGGGTCCTAAGCCCTGGTGAGTGGAAAACTGGGTAAGGTGATAAGAAATAAGAGGCAATGCAGGCTTGCTCATTTGAGTCTGTTTACTTAAAAGGTATTTAATGAGCACCTTTCAAAACTGTTTTAGGCAATTCTCCTGTGCAGGAGGGGCTCCTGCCCTGGGCTCTACTATTTAGAGGACCCCACTCTGGCCCTCCTTTGGCCATACTCCTTGGCCCTGGGCAAAGAGTCTGCAGGGCCAAGGGGACATGCCCACCCAGATCATGAGGACCCCTCACCACCACACCATAGTCTAGATATTCAGGATTTCTTGCCCTAATGGCCCTAAGTCTGCTTCCAGGGCCTATGTAGGCCTCTTCCCTAGTCCATCCTTCCAGGATGTGATATGTGCACCTCTAAGCCCAAGGGGCAGCCCTTGTTGGGGGGGATGGGAACCGAGCTTGGGTGTGCAGGTAGCATCGTCCACACCTGTGCACATGAGGCCTATCATGGTGTAAACCCTGGGCTGGGGGCCAGCTCTTCCAGTGCCTCCTCATCCTGACCTAGGACTCCAAGAATTTAGAGAATTATAAATGCAAACCTGACCTTCCAGGTTGTTTTGAAGGTTTATTTGCCAAGATGTTAAGATACAAAATTATTTAATAGTTTGTTAGTTGATTTATAATGTTTGAATATTCAGCCATATAGTATATGGATCTCTGTTTATGCTCAAATGTAAGACATGGGGCTGGTTCATGGTGCCCCTAGGTTCCCAGTTTCTCTGACCTCCAGAAGCTCTGAGTCTTTGAAATGGCATGTAAGCAATTAACAATAATCGTAAATACTGTAACAGCTATGCAGGAAGAACAAAGGGACAAGAGGAGTTTTCTGCAGTAGATAAGAAAGGCTTTCACCAAGAAAGTGATATTTGCACTGAGTAGGGCTTTGCTAGGAAGAGCACCTCATTCCAAGCAAAAGGAACAGCATTTGCAAAGGCATGAAGGTGTGGAACCTGGTGTGTTATTGGGTTGCAAATGTTTGCTGCTAAACTTAGAAGAAGCGTGAATTCAAGCCCCGATACCTATATCCCATCTTCTGTCACATCTCACAGGCCATAGGGACTGCCCTTCCCTGTGTCATTAGTTTTCTGCTCTTCTGTAGGTGACGCAGGCCCCAGGAGGCTGGGAGGTCCTGGCTGTTGTGGTCCCAGTGCCACCATTTACCTGCCTGCTCCGGGACCTGGTGCCTGCCACCAACTACAGCCTCAGGGTGCGCTGTGCCAATGCCTTGGGGCCTTCTCCCTATGCTGACTGGGTGCCCTTTCAGACAAAGGGTCTAGGTAAGGGACTCTAAGCAGAGAGGCTGGGCAGGGCTGGAGCAGGTGAGGGGCGGTGTTGGCTTGAGTTCTAAATGGAGCTGATTGAGAGGAGCTGACAGAGAGGTTCAGGCATCATTTTCATCTAATTCTTGTGAGTGGAACAAATAAGCGAACTAGAAAAAAAATCAGATAGTATAGTGATGAAGAGTGCCCCTGGGCAGTCAAGGAAAACCCTCTAAAGAGATCTAGGTGAGGTCCGAATGAAATCATGTAAATATTTGGGGGAAATCACTGAAGGAAGAGGGCACAGCAAGTGCAAAGGTCCTGTGGCAGGAACTTGCTGGGAGTTCTCTGTCAAGAAGGCTGGCATGGCTATTGAGAGGGGAGTGGTGAAGGATGGGGCAGAGGGGTGGTGACTATGGTGATAAAGAGCAACAGTGCTGAGCTGGGGTGCTGCCAGCCCACTGCTCTCCCCCAGCACGGTGGGTGAGAGCAGTCAGAGGTGGGAGGTGAACCGTTCCTCCATCTGTTGCTCTCTGAGCTCTTTAGTTCTTGGGAGTTTGTTCCAAAGGTCTGCATGGGATAGTGATGGTGGGAAGGGCAGGGATCTTAGCGACCTTCTCTCTTTGGGTACAGCCCCAGCCAGTGCTCCCCAGAACCTCCATGCCATCCGCACAGACTCAGGCCTCATCCTGGAGTGGGAAGAAGTGATCCCTGAGGGCCCTTTGGAAGGCCCCCTGGGACCCTATAAACTATCCTGGGTTCAAGACAATGGAACCCAGGTAAGGGAGACTGAACCCTCCACTTGCTCCACTCTTCTGGAATATTAGCCCTCAGGGTTCTAAGGGCTTCAGAATGACAATCTTTGGTAGGCCTGGGCCTCCCACCATCCCAGGGAATCCACTCCTCCCCACCCTCCCCTGCAAACTCCACCCCTCATTGGAATATGTCTCCTGTTCGGATTGCATCCTGTGTCCACTTTGTGTATAAAGCAGGAAGCACATTCCTGCATCAGCTGGGGGAGGGCACAGATAAGGCTTTGTCCCCAGCTCAGTCCCCTCCCATCCCCCACCTGAGCATTCAAACTGAGCCTTGTTTGTGTTCTGGAGAGGCCTCTGTAGCCTGGAGCAGGAATGTGATGACTCCCAGAAGGTCGTGTTCCTGCAGCCCCTGAACCCACAGTGCCCCTGGACTCCCATGTTCCTAGCTGAACCTTTTCCTGCCCTCAAGCCCCAGCAGGATGCCTTCTTTTCAGGCTCAGTGTGGGTTGGGGCTTTTCCTGGCTGCAGGATGAGCTGACAGTGGAGGGGACCAGGGCCAATTTGACAGGCTGGGATCCCCAGAAGGACCTGATCGTGCGTGTGTGCGTCTCTAATGCAGTTGGCTGTGGACCCTGGAGTCAGCCACTTGTGGTGTCTTCTTATGACCATGCAGGTGAGACCTGTAGGGGGAGGGGACGGGGGATCAAGGCTTTCAAGGGTGTCCTAGACTGGTAGGAGGAGGCTGGTGGTGACTTCCCTCCTAATAAAGTCAGAGTTAAGCAGTTGGGGCCAAGGTCGGCGATAGGTCACAACAGCTAGGGCCTGTCACTGACCAGGTAGGAAGTCCTGGGTCTTATTCTGGAGCCTCTTTCACTCAGGACCCATACTTACTTAGAGGAGCCTCTTTATCAGGCTGGATGGCCCTCCTGGGAAGGTTCTAAAGGGAACCCTTGGTGTCAGCCTCACTCATGCCACTGCCCCTCCCTCCCACAGGCCAGCAGGGCCCTCCCCATAGCCGCACATCCTGGGTGCCTGTGGTGCTCGGTGTGCTCACAGCCCTGGTAACGGCTGCTGCCCTGGCCCTCATCCTGCTTCGGAAGAGGCGGAAGGAGACACGGTTCGGGTAAGGGGGTGGGGACTTGGAGGGAAAGGCAGGTGGTGACAGATGTTGGAGCTGATCCCAAGTCCTGGCTTTCTCTTTAGGCAAGCTTTTGACAGTGTCATGGCCCGAGGGGAACCAGCCGTTCACTTCCGGGCCGCCCGGTCCTTCAATCGAGAAAGGCCTGAGCGCATTGAGGCTACATGTGAGTAGGGGGTGTCATGGGAGGGACAAATGGGTTATGTTATGTCTCTATCTGCATTCCTTTTACCAACTCAGTAACCTGATCAGTGTGTCTGATCCTTGATGAGTCCCAGGCACATAGTGAAAGAGACACAGACCTACCCATGTGGAGGTCACCACCCCAGCTGTGGGAGAGCTCGGCTCAGCCCTGTGCTCTGAGGGCAGAGGCTGGGATATAAGCGGCAGGCTGGGGCTTGGATCAGGACCCAGAGATCCCTCCCCTTTCTCACCAACCCCCTCCCCACAGTGGATAGCTTGGGCATCAGTGATGAACTAAAGGAAAAACTGGAAGACGTGCTCATTCCAGAGCAGCAGTTCACCCTGGGCCGGATGTTGGGCAAAGGTATGTGGGGCTGTGCAGGGATTGGCGTGAGTTTGCTGTAGGGTAGCTGGATGTGTTTGGTTGCCCCTGTCACTTCGAGGGTGGGGATTGGGGTCAGCTCCTATAAACAAGATATGCTTGTACACTCCTGAGTTTGGAATGTTCAGGGGAATGGTGGCTGGAGACAGGGAGGGCTAAGGAGACACTCCCAACATGCTTTGCTTTGGCTATGGGCAAGGGAGCCTCCTCTGATGATTTCGTGTCCCCATGGAGGGTCACCTGGGAGGGAGGAGGGTGGGCAGCAAGGCCAAAGAGACTCCCTCTCATTTGGATCGGTTCCTAGGAGAGTTTGGTTCAGTGCGGGAGGCCCAGCTAAAGCAGGAAGATGGCTCCTTTGTGAAAGTGGCTGTAAAGATGCTGAAAGGTGAGAGGATAGTAGTTGTGGCATGAGGGCATCCCTTGGGAGGGAAGAAGGGGTGACTGATCCTGAAGCAGGCTCTGTTTTGCCTCTAGATTTTCTAAGAAGAGCTAGTTAGCACTAGCTGTCTGTACCATGTAATTCACAAGCATAAACATACACACAGATTCGTGCCCCAGCCATTGCTCTCTGCTGTCAGTAGTGACTGTCCTCTGAGTTCCCCGCTGGGGTGATTGCAGCTGTGGCTGGTTGAGCTGCTGAGCTGCCCAGACCACAGGGAAGGCATCAGCAAGTGGAGAAGTTGTTGGATAGCACCACTCCATGGGGGTTTCTCTTGCTTAAGGCTGACTGTTTTCTCGGGCCCCTTGGAAGCCCAGAACATCTGAAGGCTAAGACCTTCAGAGTCTTGGGTCAGAGCTAGGGGCACATCTCGCTTCATTCCCTCCTTCCCATCCCTTTCTCCCAGCTGACATCATTGCCTCAAGTGACATTGAAGAGTTCCTTAGGGAAGCGGCTTGTATGAAGGAGTTTGACCATCCACATGTGGCCAAGCTTGTTGGTGAGCCCCTTTTGGAGGAAGGCAGATATAGAATCAGGCTAAAAATATGCTCTGCCAAGGTGAGAGGGCAGTCTATAGGAGAGAAGTTTGGACTTACCTGGTAAGTAGGCAGATGGCAAAATAGCAAGGAGAGTCCTGGCTAAAACCCGACCACGCTGCAGGTGAGGAGTACCAAAGTGCATGAGGACTGCTCATGTGGACAGAGGAGGAGAAGGAGGAGACAGAAGATATGCTCTAGGGATCTGGGAGCAGCCAGAGCCCTCCTGGGTAGTCCCTAGACCAGTATGGAACCTGTGGGAAAAGAGGTAGCATAGCTAGGACTAGAGGGGGGACCCAGCTGGTGGGGGATTATGTAGACATTTGAGTTGTCCCTGGACCTTTATGTGCTCAGCTCCTGACTCTCCCTTGTCCCAGGGGTGAGCCTTCGGAGCAGGGCTAAAGGTCGTCTCCCCATCCCCATGGTCATCCTGCCCTTCATGAAGCACGGGGACCTGCACGCCTTCCTGCTTGCCTCCCGGATTGGGGAGACCCCTTTTGTGAGTGCCTGGGGTGGGGGTGGCCAGGAGGTAACAGGGGAGGGAGAAAAGAGCCTGGAAAGGGACAGAGACCATGGCAGAGAGGGACTTGGCGGGTAGGGCCAATGGAGCTAGTTGGGAGTAGAATGGCTGAGTTTGAATCTCTCTAGGCTAGCAAGCTTCTTTTTCTCTCGCAAAACTCTGCTGGGAATTTTAGGCTGGGCAAGGGCCCTTTCTGGGAGAAGAGACTTGTGGAGCCGTAGGCTGGGGACATCTTGGCTTTCAGGCTCTCTCTCGGACTTGCCAAAGCTTCCGTGCCTTGGGAAGGCCCTCCGTCCCCTTTCCTTCCTTCCAGTGATTCTGAGGACAGTCTTTAGGCTTTGTGGCCAGGGAATCCCATTCCTCCTGCCTCAGATCCAGCCTGAGCTCTCCCTGTCTGCCCACCAGAACCTGCCCCTCCAGACCCTGATCCGGTTCATGGTGGACATTGCCTGTGGCATGGAGTACCTGAGCTCTCGGAACTTCATCCACCGGGACCTGGCCGCTCGAAACTGCATGTATGAATTCTGGAGGGCTCGGGGGTGGGAGACAGTAGCCAGTATAGGAGGAGCTAGCTAATGTTCGGTTGCTGCCTGGGACAGAATCTGATATGCACTGGGATGGATCTAGAAAGGCTGCGGGCATGGGGGAAGGCTGACCTCATCCTTCCACACCCCTTGCAGGCTGGCAGAGGACATGACGGTGTGTGTGGCCGACTTTGGGCTCTCCCGGAAGATCTATAGCGGGGACTACTATCGTCAGGGCTGTGCCTCCAAATTGCCCGTCAAGTGGCTGGCCCTGGAGAGCCTGGCTGACAACCTGTATACTGTGCACAGTGACGTGGTGAGCAGGGTGGCACGATGAGACTTTGTGCTAACTCAGGTGGGGTGGACTAGTGTCAGAGCAGACCTTTACGACCCTCAAGGGCCTCGCCAGTTCTGCTCTCTGGCGTTTTGCTGCCCAGTGATGAGGCCCCTGAGCCCCATGGCTCTGCCTGACTCAGGAAACCTAGTGACACCTTCCCCCCCCAACCTCGATTCTGTCCCAGTGGGCCTTCGGGGTGACCATGTGGGAGATCATGACTCGTGGGCAGACGCCATATGCTGGTATCGAAAACGCTGAGATTTACAACTACCTCATTGGCGGCAACCGCCTGAAACAGCCTCCAGAGTGTATGGAAGACGTGTGAGTACCCTGGGAAGGGGATTCTGGAAGGAAACAGGAATACTGGGGTTTGGCTGCTGGCCCAGTGGGAGCTTAGAACCTCAACTGGATCTTTTTATTTTCTGGTAGGAACATCCTTGTAGTTAGAGGGAAGGCTGGCCTTCACCTCATACTGCTATTCCTCCACCACCTCCCTGGTTTCTTCCTTTCTCCCTTTCCTAGCCCATATTTCTTGCTCCAGCCTTTTTCTGTCACTTTCTTTTCTCCAGTTTCTAGGAAGAACTAAGAGCCCCAGGGCAGAAGGTGCAGGGTGAGCAACAGTGCAGGTTTCCTTGTTACCGTCTCCGCACCCCTACCTCCTTTGTCCTCAAGACCCAGCTAGCCTAAGGAAACCTCCCGGGCTGAGCTCTCCCTCCCCGTCAGATAGGGCTGCACAGGCCACAAAACACTGCTGCTCCATCACTGTCCTTGCCTGGCAAGGAGGGGGCAGAGGGAGTGGGAGGTTGGCTTGCTTTCTTGGTCTTGGCCTCCTCTGTAGGGAGTGGAAGGGCCCTAAGATAAGGAACTGAGATCCTGGGGAAAAGGGAACTGCCTCCCTTCCTTTCTGCAAGGCTGAATCCCTTGGGAGTAGGGCGTGTCGTGACACCTCCCACTGTAAAGAATGGTGTCAAACCCTTGTAACAATATGAGGGTAAGTATCACTAACATTAGCTGGGTACCTTCGGCTTTCTTTCAGGTAATCTTCCTTTAACCATATGAGGAAAAGACTATTATTATCCTCATTTTGTAGATGAGGAAATAGGATTAAAGAGGTTAAGTAACATGGCCAGGGTCACACAGCTATTAAGTGAATGAGGTGGGATTTGAATCGACATCCCTGTGATTTTAGAGTATGTGCTCTTAACCATGACACCAACTGTGATTTGTCTGTTGTAGTCTTACACCTCTCCTTCCAGGGCAGGGGAGTCCACTGTGATCCAGAGGGGAGAATCTGCCGTTGCTTGCGTGAGGTTGGGCCCACAGAGGGCCAAGGAGATGGACACGCAGAGGAAGGGTCAGCCTGAATGGTGGGGTCGGTCCTTCTCTAGGGTAGTGGGTTTGAAGTGCCCTGAGCCTGGGCTGCGAGTGACTCACCTGCACCCGAGAGAGAAATCTGACGACATAAACCAGGGCCCTCCTATTCCCCAGTAGAGTTCAGGGCATGGTAAGGGCAGGACGCTCAGGTCATGCTGTGGCTGCTGGCTGCCTCGGTCAATTCTGGAACTGGAGAAACTCATGGGCAGTGGGGACCAGGCCCCAGCTCAGTCTCCTCCCAGGCTGGAACTGGTATTGTCAATGGAGGGTGGGTGGGCACCGGCCTCCCACCAGGCAGCCTGGTGGACAGGCGCCAGTTGGCTCCAGGCACAGCCTTGAGAATGTGTCCTGGTCTGGCTACGTACCCATGGCTCCAGACCATTCCCACAGCCTGCTGGTGTCTGGCATGATCGCCCCCATCCCTGGGGCTGCTGTCAGCAGGGCGGGTGAGTGAGGCAGTGCCTGGGGCTTTTGTCATGGGCACAGGCAAGAGAGTCTGGCATTTGCTTTTACTGGACTTGGTCTCCAGCCCATTCCCATTAGATTTTTTTTCCCCTCCATCTTGAGGCATTCCTTGGGAATTGTGAGTAACAGGCTTATGAGTATCTGTAAGTCTCCTGAAATTGTATGTGAAAAAGTACTCCTGCCAGGGGAGGCCTGGAAGCTTTTTTCAGATACTCACAGGTATCTGTGAGCAGGGAGGATGTCAGCCTGCCTGAGCTGGTGCTGCTCACCCAGCGTAGGGGAACTTTGGAGCCAACCTGTCTGGTTTCAAATCACAGCTCTGTCACTTTCTACCTGTGTGACCTTAGTCAAGGATCTTAACTTCTTGGTGCTTCAATTTCCACATTTGTAAAATAGGGATCACTTATTGCATAGGGTTGTTGTGAGAATTAAATAACTCGATGGACAGGCAGAAGAAGGTTCTAAATGTAAAACACTTAGAACAGTGCCTGATACATAATAAGCCCTATACACGAGTGTACTGAGAAACATTTTTAAAAATCCCAGTGCCATATGATTAAGGGGCTTCTGCATTTGAGGGAGGGGCTGCTACCTCCTCTCACCCTTCTCTCCACCCCAGGTATGAGCTCATGTACCAGTGCTGGAGTGCCGACCCCAAGCAGCGCCCAAGCTTCACGTGTCTGCGAATGGAACTGGAGAACATCCTGGGCCAGCTATCTGTGCTGTCCACCAGCCAGGACCCCTTGTACATCAACATCGAGAGAGCCGGGGAGCCTGCCGAGGGAGGCAGCCTGGAGCTGCCTGGCGGGGATCAGCCCAGCAGTGGGGCTGGGGATGGCAGTGGCATGGGGGCAGTGGGGGGCACCTCCAGTGACTATCGGTACATCCTCAGCCCCGGAGAGCTGGCTGAGCGGCCAGGACAGGTGGAGCAGGAGCAGCAGCCAGAGAGCCCCGTCAACGAGGCCCAGAGACTGCTGCTGCTGCAGCAAGGGCTACTGCCCCACAGTAGCTGTTAGCCTATAGGCAGAGGGACCATCCCGCTGGCTCTGCTGGCCTCTGTGCTGGCTGACTAAGCCCTGTCTGACCCCGGCCCAGACAGCAAGGTGTGGAGGCTCCTGTGGTAGTCCTCCCAAGCTGTGCTGGGAAGCCTGGATTGACCAAATTGCCCAATCCCAGTTCTTCCTGCAACCACTCTGTGGCCAGCCTGGCATCAGTTCAGGCCTTGGCTTGATGGAGGTGGGCCAGGCCTGGTTGTCTGAACCTAGGCAGCTGGCAGGAGGCGGGTAGTTATGTTTCCATGGTTATCATGGGTATGGAAGGCAGTGGAGGAAGGGTAGATCCAGCCCTGTGGGCTCCTACCCTCCCCGCTGAGCTGCCCCTGCTGCTTTAATGCATGCATTAAGCTGCCTCCAGCCTGGGGGCCCAGCTGTGCCCACAATTGGGGTTTAAATGCCTAGGTTTGCCCCTCCAAGTCACAAAGAGTGCCCTTGTATTATTCCCTTTAAGGTAAGAGTTGATAAGGGGTTGGTACAGTTGGGTCTCAAGCCTTGTGGTAGGAGGCAGTGGAATATTCTCAGGTCTGAATTTTTGTCACTTTTCTGATTCCCCACCCTGCCTAGGCCAGGAGAAGGGGGGTGAAAGGAGGGTGCTTCCCTGAATCTGACAAGTTCACACCGAGGCATGCTGGAGTGCCACAGGCTACCAGATGCCCATCTTCTAAAGGCAATGCGCTGAGCCCAGCAAGAGGAAGGGGTGCTGTGGGGCTTGCCCAGGAATGGGTGAGGCTGGAGAGGTGTTCAGGAGCCCCTCTCCAGGCCTTCCCACAGTCTGTCTGAGCATGCAATGAAATCCCAAAATATCCTAAGACTAACAAAGGCAGCTGTGTCTGAGCCCAACCCTTCCAACCATGACCCTGAGTCCCAGCTTCCCCTCTAACTGGAGATCCCCCTCTGTCCCAGGTCTCCAAAGAGAAAATAGGACTGATGGCTGGTGTGGGTGAGGGGGATTCTGGAGCCTGGACCCCAGTCCTGGCTGGGGGAGCCCCCTGGAATGCATGTGGCAGGCCCTTGCTGTTAGGGACATTTCCAAGTGGTTAGTTGCTGTTTAAAAACAAATAAAATTGGAGAGTAAAGACCTAAGACTTTGTCTCTTAAATGTTTACTTTTTTTTTCAGATCACAAAAATGAAGCGTTTCCACACAGAGAAAAGTCTGGAAAGACATATGTCAAAATGTTAACAGCTGTTACTTTTATATGATATGCTTAAGGGGACTTTTTTTTCTTTGTCCTCCAACTTTTCTGCATTGAGCACAAAATGCTTTTGTAATTAGATAAGATGCCAAGGAATCTTATCATAGTAAAGATAATACATAGTCACTGTAGACAATTAGGAAAATACAGAAAATTGTAAAGAAAAGATGGTGATTACTCATACTCCCACCACCTAGAGATAACCACTATTGATCTTTTGAAAATGCAAATATTTTGAGGAAGTTCTTTATGTTGGAACAAAGAGGATGTCTTTGCTGTTTTCTACCCTTCTGTCAAACTTTTCCTTTTATCCTTGGGTGTAGAGACTTTCTTTTTGCCTTTACACTCTTGAAAACTTCTTTGGGAAAAAGTAGGCAGAGAATGTGAGACTCTTGAGGATTAGAAATAAGAGTATGGAGTTTGCTTCCAAGTATTTCCACCTGGAAATCTTAGTTCAGAAGCTTTGAGAGCAAGCTCGTGGCCAGGTGCAGCAGGCTGCGTGGGAATCACGCCCCTCTGGTGAGGGGTGTGGGGAAGCTGGGAGGGACACAGGTATTGCCCTGCTGGCTGAGGGCAGTGGAATGGGGCGGGCGCTTATGAAAGCAAATATCCTGAAAAACCTGTTGCTGTTACTCCAGATTCTACTTGTTCCCACGTAGATCATGAGACCTGAATTAACTTCCAGACACATAGCTTTCAAAATTTTTCCTGCTTGTGATTAGCTTTAACTGTAAGTAGTGATTATCTGTGAGATAACATTTGGGAATTATTGATTGAGAAGAACTTTACTCTTGTCTAATTGTCTACCAGTTTTTCTCTTTTTCGTTGTTTTTTTTTTTTTTTTTAATTTTCTTTGCCCTAATCTATTGACTGATGATAATTATCTACCATTAATGGGCACCTATTATGTGCCTAGTGCTTCACACATGTTATCTCGTTTAGTATGTAAGTGGGAGTGTAATTATCCTCCAACAGATAGGACAGAAATTCAGAGTAAGTAACTTGTCAAATGTTATATAGCTGTTGAGTGGTGGATTCAGGCATGAAACTCACTAAATCAGAGATCAGAGCCCATGCAAACCCTTCTTCCCACTGTTCCAGGGAGCATCCTTAAGCTCTATTACGATCATTTGATCTTTTACTGAATGCAGGTCAATAGTGCAGGCACCTTTTAAAAGGCACAGGATGCCTATCTCTATCGATGTGGGGAAAGAAAAATTAAAAGGCACAGGGGTTCTGATATGGGTATATGTGTGGGAGACGAAGCCTAACTATTCTTTATATATATATATGTATATATAACGAATTTTGAGTATGTATTGCCTCTTTTTTTTGAGACAGAGTCTCTGTTGCCTGGGCTAGAGTGCTGTGGCGTCAGCCTAGCTCACAGCGACCTCAAACTCCTGGGCTCAGGCAATCCTCCTGCCTCAGCCTCCCAGGTAGCTGGGACTACAGGCATGCGCCACCATGCCCGGCTAATTTGTTATATATATTTTTAGTTGTCCAGCTAATTTTTCCTGTTTTTTAGTAGAAATGGGGTCTCGCTTTTGCTCAGGCTGGTCTCAAACTCCTGACCTCAAGTGATCCTCCCGCCTCGGCTTCCCAGAGTGCTAGTATTACAGGTGTGAACCACTGCGTCTGGCCAAAGTCTAACTGTTTAAATGAAAGTCACCTATCAGTCATTAAATTCGTGCAAATAATTTTATCATCTTAGTCCTTTTTCCCTAAGCACCTTGGCCTCCGTGGCCAAGGGGTTTGAGGTACGTGACAATAATGAAATTTCAATTTTTTTTTTTTTTTGGTAGAGATAGAGTCCCACTGTGCTGCCCAGGCTGGTCTCTAACTCCTGGCCTCAAGTGATCCTCCTGCCTCAGCCTCCCACTGAGATTACTGGCATGAACCATTATACCCAGCCCATAATAACATTTTTAAAAACATTTTTATTGAAGTATGAGACACAGAGATAAAAAACAAAAGCACCAATCATAAGTGTGTAGACCTTAAGAATTTTCACAAACAGATCCAAATAAGCAGCAGCTAAATCAAGAAATGGAACATCATTGGCAACCCAGAAGCAACCCTTGGGCTCCCAACCTCTACCTCCTCCCTACTCCCCATAGGTGACCTCCATCCTGACTTCCGACACCGGGGATCACTGTAGCTCCTTTTGAATTTATATGAATGGAAACATGTAGTTTGGATTATTACATGCTTGACTTCTTTCACTCAGTAACATGTTTATGAGAATCATCTAACCACAGCAATTTTGAGAGAAAGGTCTTAGAAGAGGCAAGAGCAGAGAGTGTTTTTTTGTTTTATTATTATTTTTTATTTATTTATTTTTGGAAATGCTGAATTTCCTTTTTTTTTTTTTTGAGACAGAGTATCTCTCTGTTGCCCGGGTTAGAGTGAGTGCTGTGGCATCAGCCTCGCTCACAGCAACCTCAAACTCCTGGGCTCAAGCGATCCTCCTGCCTCAGCCTCCCAAGTAGCTGGGACTACATGCATGTGGCACCATGCCCAGCTAATTTTTTTTTTGGTATATATTTCTAGTTGGCCAATTAATTTTTTTCTATTTTCCGTAGAGACGGGGTTTCACTCTTGCTTTGGCTGGTTTCAAACTCCTGACCTTGAGCGATCCACCTGCCTCGGCCTCCCAGAGTGCTAGGATTACAGGCTTTTTTTTTTTGTCTTTTTTTTTATTTCACCATATTATGGGGGTACAAATGTTAACGTTACGTATACTGCCCTTGACCTCCCCTCCTCCCTCGAGTCAGAGCTTCAAGCCTGACCATCCCCCAGACAGTGCACCACTCATTATGTATGTATATAACCATCCCCTCCTCCCCCTCCCATCTGCCCCACACCCGATAAATGTTGTTCCTATGTGTCCACTTAGGTGTTGATCAGTGAAACCAATTTGCTGGTGAGTACATGTGGTCCCTGTCTATCCATTCTTGGGATACTTCACTTAGTAGAATGGGTTTCAGCTCTATCCAGGAAAATACAAGAGGTGCTATATCACCATTGTTTCTTATAGCTGAATAGTACTCCATGGTATACATATACCACATTTTATTAATCCACTC
>CAUYRT010093260.1:0-57055 GCA_963574885.1 Lepilemur ruficaudatus | reverse complement strand
GATTGAATGGTAGGTCTACTTTTAGTTCTTTGAGGAATCTCCATACTGTTTTCCATAGAGATTATGCTAATTTGAAGTCCCACCAACAGTATATAAGCATTCCTTTCCAATTCTTTTTCAGCCTTACCATCAGCATGATTTTTTGTTTCAAATTAAAATATCATGTTGTTCTTAAAATCCTTTGTTGACTCACTTCTACCTAACCTAGCTATTTTCAATTCCCATTTTGTGCAGTGTAATAATTTTTACAAACAAAGGAACCTCAACTTATTAAGCAGTTGAAACCAATTGGTATTGTGTTAAAATAATTTATTTTATGAGTCCAGACTAGTTTATTATAAGGTGAATAATGAGAATATTGAAATATTAAGATTCTTACCAAAATTTGAAATTAGATTTGTATATAAAATTTTAGTCTGACATCAGCCTCAATATCAAATTTTATTTCTGAGTTTGGTTTAGAATTTAGAGTAGTTAAAAATAAAATAAACCCTAATTCACATTGATAAGTACTTGAAATTAGGAACAGAGTTTTAATAACTACTTTTGCAACCTCATGGTATTTTTTCAATTAAATAGAATAAGGGGAGAAATTTTGTTTTGAGGGTTGTGCAAAAGGATGTGAATTTGGCAGCACAAGTTAATTGTTTTGGCTCCTGCTGGTGTATTTGAATGTGGTTTCTCACATATTTGACAGGGTTTCCTCCTTTTATTGCAGTTATTAAAATAGTTCAAAATATAACAATATAAAATTCAAATCAACAACCATAAAGCAGAATGAAGTCCAAACTTCTTAGCACATTAGTGTGTCCTACAAAACCCTCCGTAATCTTGTCCTTGTTAATTTTTTCCAGTTTTGTCTTCCCTTCTTTATTCCCAGGCTTTAGCCCCAACCAACTATTTCAGATTTTTTGAACATCACATGATTGTCAGTCTTTGATTTCCTATCTTTCACTTTTCCATCTGCCTATGATATCCTGGGAGTTTTCTTCACTTCTCTCCAAGTGATTTGTCCACTCCCTCTGTTCCGTCTACTCTAGAGAAAAGAATCCACATATTACATTTATTTATTATTTTTACATGTTCCCTTTATACCCAGACTTGAGGGAAGGACCACGTGTTATTCATGTTTGTGATAAATCTGCATCATATCAAGCTGGAACTATGACTCCCAGAATCTCCTTAAGACTTAATAGGAATCCTGGAGGAAGTGACCCCCTCCGAAAATCAGCATGTCTAAATCTGTAGGTATGCAACAGGAAATAGAATTCCACAAGTGAATCACAGGGAGTGATGGTAAACAAAAACATTCTGCTTCCCTGACCTTGGTTCCTGGGCCCACGTGTTCTGTTTATTGAGGGCACAGCATCATAGAAGGGCTATTGATTTAGGGAGCTTATGATGTCTTGAGGGATAGCACTCCATCTTTGTAGGATATCACCTCCCAACTAGCACCTCAGCTGCCCCTTCATAAAGTTGTTCCATTACTCTATCATGCCCCCAGCTTCTGTATGGTGTAGCACATAAGACCACTATGTCCCATGCCATGTGCCCACTGCCATGTCTCCTTTTTCCATAAAGTGGGTGACTGGTTCCAATGAGATGTTATTTAATACCCCATGTTGTTGGATCCAATGCTCTTTAAGTCTGTTGATAGTAGTGCTGGCTAAAGCCCTTAAATCAGGAAATGCAAATCTATAACTGGAGTATATGTCAATTCCAGTCAAGATTAATGACTGCCTCTCCCAAGATGGAAGGGGTCCATGATCAACTTAACAACAAGAGGCTGGTTGATTCCTTCAAGATATGATGCTCAGCATTGGTCTCTGTTGCTGGTAGGTTGAGTATCTGGCAGTAGAAGTAGTTAAATTGGTCTTGAGGAATGGGAGCCCATGCTTTTGGACCCATGAAAACCCAACATCTCTGTTAATATGGCTCTTTGGTACATGAGCCCATTCCTTCAGCACTGGTGAATTAATGGGGATATAATGGATACCATCAACTTTCATCCTTTAGGTTTTTAAGGTGATTCTGTGTCTGCTTCAACATTTGTTATTTTGGTCTTAGTGAACGTTATTCTCAGAGTCTCCCACTTGGCTTTCCTCTCTACAACAGCTCTAAACTCACAGATCAAGGAACTAATATATAGGTTCTGCCAACTAGCAAGCATCTCTATTCCCATTTTGCATGCAAGGACTAGGGAAATTGACTACTAGCTGCATCCATGGACCAAGTAGGACCACTGTAAGTCAGATCTAGTACTCCACATATTACTTGGCTTCCATGTACCCCAACTCTAATAATAGGGAGGCCCTGATGACACTTCAGGTCCCCGAATATTGGCATTAATTTTCAGTCTGCATGAAGCAACCATTGGAATATCTGAGTATTCTTCTTTCCTTAGTGTATGACTACCCAAGTAAGCAGCTGTAGGTCTTTTCAGGGAAGAACTGGGAGGATCATTACTACATACAATTGTCATGGTGTTAAGTGTTCTTCCTCCTGGGAACTCAGACTCTCCCTCAGTCAATGAGGTCAAATTCTAAAACCTAGATCAGGCCTGAAAATTAGGCAAATGACTTATTACAGAGGAACCTCCCTCAGCCTACTGTCACCTATTGTTGATTTCTTTTCATAGACGGAGCAGTACCCTTGCTGGCTGGCCATTTATCTTGTCCATGGGATGCTGTGTTCTATTACCAATGTCCACAGCTTTCTGGGGTTCAGGCCCTCTGTCTACCACTCTAACTTTGCCATTCATTATGATAATTGCACCCACCTTTTTTGCTGATGGTTAAGTGCTACCAGTTTGGTTTCATTATTTTGGCACCCTATCTGCCCCATTGCTCCCAGGGAGCCCCATTTTGCAACAGCGTTTCCTACTATCAGCTCTTGCTGGCCTATAGGAACTACTAACACAGCACATTCCTTACCACTTCCGTAAATGGTGTCTCCTGCTAGCCCTACTGCAGAGCATAGTTGGCTAATGGATTTACTGGCCATGTGTAGCATATCCACTCTTGCATGCCCACTGCTTTGAATCTCTTAATTTCTTATTCCACATCTGCCAATGTAGCTCTGGAATCCCACTTTATTAAGTGTGGATCACCACTACCTGCAAGCTTTACAAGCCATCTCACCAGCATCTTAGCACCATTTCTTGGAACTTCGCCAAGGTATAAAACCCTATGTCAGAAGAGAATGTTTTCATATTAATAAACTCTCCCTTATTTAATTTTATGTTCTAACCCTGTGACTTAGCACTCTGAGGATCCAGTTCCATGATACTCTCCTAGCTCTTGCTAGTATATGTTGGTTAGGCTTTGTGGTTCTTTCAGGGTATAGCTATTTCCTTCCCTACCAAGCCCAGATCTTCCAGAGTATTGTGTAATGACTTAATCCTAACTTACTGTCTAGTAGCCAGGTGAGAAGGAGAGAGTCTGACATGGTTGTTGTTGTCCTGCAAGGCAGAGGTGTCCTCATTATCCTCAAGAAAGTAGGTCTTTAATAGGGAGGGTGGGCCATTTTTGCCGGTCTACGTTTTCTGGGCATCTGGGATTTTAATATTTTTGAATGCATTGATTTAGATATTTCAGAGTCCACTCTTTCCCAACAAGGGCCCTGAACATGGGAAAGCAGATTTTCTGTGATTGAGAATTTACCCTTTTCTGGAGCTTTGTTATCCTTTTAATTAAATGTTGGGGACTGATCTTTGGCTTGTTCTGCCCTGTGGCTGTAGGAGATAACAGTCTTTTTATGTGCCACCAATGAGACCCTCTGACTTTCCCTCTTTGCCTTTGGTTGGTGATTAATCACTCTCAACTTTTCATTGTCTTTCTCCAATGCAAAAATTGTGCTCAGCAACAGCCATCTGATTCCTTTGTCTTTATAATACTCTTATTCCATCCTCTCAGACGCCTGAAGTATCGCACCTGCCAGTGCATTATCTTCCATCAATATTCCATCCCAGTTTTAAATTGTAAAGTTTTAACAATTGTACAACTACTGCATGGCAGGGGCTATTAGAGTTCTACCTGCCACAGTGATGGAGTCTTTACTACCAGCCAGACCATGGGTAACCTAGTTCCAAAATTGGCACCAATTGTCTTAGGTCAGGTTCCTTGAAAAAATGGACTATGAGGTGGATGTTTTCATCGTAGGAAGATAATCAAATTTGGTGGCCACGGAGGTGTGCCACACAGAGTTACCCACAGGCCAACCTGCCACAAGGAAGTAGGTTGGCTGAGAGCCTCCAGATGCCACAACTTCAGATTTTTCGCAGCATTTACACTGTGACCCTGGTCTCTTTGGGCTTTTCCAGGCCAATAACTGGCCATAGCAGGGGTATTGAAGCTGGGACATTTCTGCCTGACTCAGGACTCCTCTAATGGTCAGTTATTATTCTGGGGCCCCTCATCAGCCTGGCCAAGACTTTCCCAGAGCTATGCTGCAGTTGGAGGTTTTTCTCATTCAATCCTACTTCCTTTCCTCTTTCCTTTCACAGATGTCAGAGCTGCAGCCCAGCTTAAAGGTTCTCTTGCCTACTCTTGCTTCCTCTGCCCTTCATTTTTCACAAGCATTTTCCCCAATACACACATATTTTCATGTCTAATTCCAATTTGGCGTCTGCTTCTTGAATGGCCTTAACCAACACAGGAGTGCTCTCCCACCAAGGTTTCAAGAAAGATAGAGTGTTAAGAGAGAATTTGAACTAGTGCATTTGCAAGATTGTCTGATTTCATGGGGGAGCTGTGGATCCAGGATGGCCCTTCATGGTTGTCCCAAATTGAGGCAAGACGGCCAACCATTTATACCTTGCATCCATGAGTCATTGAATAAAGACTGCCACAGGCAGGGACACAACACTGGATGAGTCAACTCCCTTCAGCTGAGGGCAATTCCCAGGGAAAGACTCAGCTGTGAGCCATTAGCAGCAAACACTGCTGGCAGCTGAGGGAGTAAGTTTCTTAGTCCCCAAGGGGAGAATCTAGCAGTACACATCTTCTACTTCAGAGAGGAAACTAAATACTATTGTTATGATTAAAGGACAATGGTGATAAACTGCCCCCTTTATAGATGGAGAGCATACTCTTTTATAAAACTCTATGGATGAGTAGAGCACATTTCTATTACTGGGGCAAAGATCAAGGGAAGTGAATCCCACAAGCAGAGCCACTAGGAACAGGAGACACCCCACGTATCAGTGGACTGTGCTTTGTGTGGGTTAGATTTGCATTCTCTCCTGACATTCTGTGCTTCTGTTCCACACTGGGAAGAGGTTTCTTCCTCTTCTTATGAAGAGAACAGGAAAGATATTGTCAATCTTTTACCCATGCTAAAGTCAGGCACAAGATCAAGTTAAAGAGAGTCCCTACGTTTTTCAGTGCATGCAAAGTGTTTTCTCACAGCAAATAAAAATAGCCCTAACTATACCTAACTGAGTATCTATTAAGAAACAGGGATGTTTCTTACAGCATATATGGTACTTGCCATATCAAGTTATTTAATCCCCAGAAAACTGTGTGAAGTCGGTATTACTATCTCCATTTAAAATGGTTGAGCCAACTGGCGATTAGAAGGTTGATAGTTTTTTCCAGTGTTACACAGCCAAAAATCAACAGACCTGGGATCAATCCCAGTTTCCCTTGGCTCCAAGAACAATTTTCTTTATACTATCCTATGGCTTCAAATCCACTTAGAAATTGGAGTTCCAAATGCCGACGCTTTTATTCTCCATCACACCCTTCACTTTAAAGGAAAGGCAAAAGTCAAAGCCTCAGAATCCCTGGACTGTAATGATCAAATCTATTGATAATTGTGATCAGGCAATAATTGCACAGGTGTTCGGTACAGCAGTGGCAGATTTCATCTGAAGACTGGGACGTTATTCTGTGAAACATGTGCTTTCTGCCAGTGTTCATTCAGTCACCTGCTTTTGTCCAGTCATGTCTCTGTTCTCTCACCTGATTATTTTCTCCTTACTTGGCAGTTCTCAATATACAGGCTGCTATGTGCATGTACACACACACACACACACACACACACACACACACGATTCTCCTTCTCTTCAATTACTAGGATGCAGCAGGCTGTTAGAGTCTTTCATTCTTTTTCCATATTCAACCTTTTGATGTGTTGCCTATACCATTCTTTCCCCATGAGCTAACAAGCCTGTCTGTGAGGAGGGGTTCGTGGGCAGCCAATTAGAGAGAGGATGTAAGGGTGATCAGAATAGTGCAGCCTGCTGAGAGGCTGTCATTCACAGAACTAAAGGCAATGCAATCAATGCTAAAGGGTTTAGTTTGTCCAGGAGCTGGAACCTACTAGCCATACTTCCAGTCATCTGAATTTAATGGGCTGTTTTTGTGTGCTTTAGGTTGTTTAATTTTTTCTGTGTTGTATGTAATCATTGTTCACATTTAAGAATACCTAATAGTAATTGTTATCTCTTTGCAATAAAATGTGGATGGGGGTAGCCTGCTCATAAAATGCAATGCTGTGAAAAGAATCTAGTAACCACGTGAATATATATATGTAAATTACTGATGGTTGTGAATAGAATTTCAACATACAAATGAAGGACATGGCAGAAAACTGTGCCACTCTCTGTAAGTGAAGTCCAGGGCTGACTCTATACTACAGTTGTAAATTTAGGTGCTCCCAAATCAGAATATGTAAAATTTAAGCTTACAATAAGCCAGCTAAGTCTCTATGATAGTTTGTACCATGCTTCTATGTATATAACCAAAGCAGCCATGGAAGAACAGAGTAAGAAAGGGCCACTTTGCTTTCATACCTTAATTTGTTCACAGTAAGATATTAGGAGTCTTGAAAGGAAAGCTGATCTGATTTTTAAAGGAAGAAAAAAGGATAGAAAGAAAAACGGAGGGGAGTGGACATGAGAAAGGATCACTCTATCCATATGCCACGCACCAACCCAGCAAATAAAGACCTCATTCAACAGACTATTCCCAATTCTCTCCCGAGTCCCTAAATGCCTGGGCTAACTGAGGCCGGATTGTGACTGCAACAATTTCCATCAATTATTAAGGGGCATAGAGACAGGCCTTAACACATGCAAGTGTGTTTTTTGACCATGCTGAAACACAAACAGAAGAGTTGTGTGTTTAACCAACATAAGCAGATGTCAAGGAGTGCAGAAATATGTCTCTTTCAAAGTCAGTATGTCTGTGTGTTTGTGCCAGCTTATTCCAAAAAACATGTATTTTGAAAGGTAAGCATGAGGAGTAATGAGGAAAGGAACAACAAAGTTCTTCTCTTAAAAAAATGCCTGCTGTAATTTCAGTAAGTGTTTAATATTATGACATTTTGCATCCATTAAGAAGGGTGAGATATGGTGGGCAGGTTGACCTGTTTATTGAACTGAGAAATCTGAGAGAACGTGGAGATGTGGACTGAGTTGGTGACCTAAGTCATAAGGATTCACTCTTTCACTGGAATGTGGTATCAGCTTTCCATGATATGACGATGGTGTGATCTCCAGAAGTGGTCTTCAAGGGCAGAACGAAATGGAGAAATGGGTTCAACTGAGAAAGCAGCTTTACACAGCAAAAGACAGGATTTAGATAGGAACTCTTGAGGGGAGCTGATATAAAGCAGATGGTTCTAGATATTACCTTGGAAAGGTAGAGGAGGAAACTGAGCTTCCCCACAAAAAAGGCAGAATCAGACTTAACAATAGGCCAGGGAAATATTCTTCAGGCAATCAAAGCAAGGAAGGGCTCAGGGAACTAATACTTGAATGGGTGCCCTCTGTCAGACACTGTGCTAGGCACTTTGGAAATGTCATTTTGCTTAGCTCTTATACAAGTTCCGTGAGGTAAGGACCTTTCACATTTTACCAAGGAAAAACCTAGGGTGACATAGGAGAAATGGTTTTTTTAAGGATCACATCACATGGCTTGTCTTCAAATCAAGCTCTGTCTGACTTCTAGGAACTGGGACCCAAGACAGCTTCAGGAGCACTAAACACTCCTGAACCAGGATAGCAGTGGACAACCTGGAGGAGTCTTTGGGGGATAATAATAGAATGTCTTCATCAGCAAAAGAGATTAAGAAACAGTTTCTTGAAGGTATTGGGAATTCTCCAGAATTTGCAGTAGTGTCAACTTGAATCTAATGCAGAAAGTCTGAGGAGCTTGTCTTATTCAAGGAATTAGATGGGGAGACTCCAAAAGTCTCTGAGAGACTTCTGCAGGTGTTTAGCAGCCATAGAGGTGAAGCACTCAGAGCTCCCTTGAAGTGGAATAGAGTTTGCTGATAGCCTCCAGGGCCACAACACCTTCAGTATTTGCTGCAGTGTTCAATATGTGGGCAGGTCAGAAGTATTAGAGTCAGGCTATTCCTACCAATGCAGAACTCCTCTAATAAGCAATCATTGTTCTGATGCACTCATCAGCTTGGCCAGGACTTTCTCAGAGCTGCCTTCCGGTCTAAGACTCTTCCTGCTGAATCGTCCACTATTCTCTTGCCCCTGAAGAAGTAGCAGCCCATCAGGGCTCGTGGTTCTTCTGCCTACCCCTGTTTACTCTGCCCTTTATCCCTCACAGAACCCCCTACCCTCAGATACACACTTTTAATTCAGTGCTGACAACTGCTTACAAAATGACACAGTCAGTACCGAGAATGATTTGGAATAGCCAACGATAAGTTGGGATTTGGAGTGAGGATCACTCACTATCTAGCTGGTAAAAGGGGCTTGGTTTCACGTGTTAGATGGGACACAGATAGTCTCACAAGTCCTAGGTGGTGTCCCAGTTGGGAAAGGCTACACTCATGGTGGCCTGGGAGAATGTCCCAGTGGAAGAAAATGACATTGTCAGTATGATAATTCAGGCATTTAAAGATATGGAGAAATTAGTTCCTACAATGACAATGAAGTTGACTGGCCATTACTAAGTTGCTTTGAGTTGCAATGCAGAGACACAATGAGAATATGAAGGCTATGAATGGTCAAAGACTAAGGGTGAGAGTTGGAGGACCTCTTAGTCACAAGGAGGTTTTGTCTCCTATAGTAGGAAAGCAGACACAGCTGTGTTACAAGCACAATGCTTAATAGTTATGAGACTTGAACAGTCTGTTATGTTAAGGTCAGTGTTCTGGTTGAGAAACCTGGGCACTGGCAGCATGGGCTAAGGCTATCTAGATGGATGCCTTGATAATTCTGTCTCTGCTGACTTACCTGCACTCTGAGTCTACAAGGGTGGCCTACCCCTCCCTATTAAAAGCTAGTACTTTCCTTGTAGGGGAAGACACTATAAAAGTCTCATCCCTACAAGGCAACAGGTGTCCTCTCAGGACCAGTTAGCTTCTCTTCTGGCTGCCAGGCTGATAAATCCCAGTATAATCCTGCTTGGGGATGGCTTGGATTGATAAGGGAGGAAAGGGACAATATTCCTAAGGAGCTGAAAGAATTAGCAGGAGCCAATATTGAATTTTGCACATACCTGACCAAAGAAACTGAAATGTAAAACTGTAGAAGCAAGAATTCGCTGGCTTAGGAATGCTTTTGTAGAACACAGGATACAAGACTCTGGCAAGGATCCCAGGAATGGATGGATCCTGGAAGCCTGGAGAAACCAGTATTTGCCCATGCTGAGCAAGGATGAAATGTCTGAGTTGCCATAGCAGACAGCACAGGAAGGGATAAAAAGGCTGCGGGCAGTGGAGATGCTGGAGTGGACATATCAAGTGATGTCAGAAGAACCACCAGAGCTCTATGTTCCCCAGGAGGAACCCAAGGACACACTGTCCATCAAGGCTATCAGGAATGCACTGGTGAGGGTACCAGCATCAGTAAACTCAGTAATAACTCTTCTCTGCACGTCAGGGCTGATGGTAGAGGTGATCACAGATCTTGGCTTAATAAAAACAGTGGGTGGGAAAGATAAGAGTCAGGAATATAAAGCAGCCAGGTGGTGCCAGTTAATTGCCAGAAGCTAGGGGGCTGCAATTACCATGACGACCAGCAAGATCAGAGAGGAAGAAAAGTGGGCTTGACCCACATGAAATTATAGAGATGGTTAATAGAACATAGTGTCACTAGGAGTGAAATAGACAAGCAGCCATCAAGGGTGCTGTTAAAATCTGTAATCCTAACTAGGAAAGAATCGGGGAGCAGGAATTAAAAGGGCATTTATCTCAATTAAACATCATGAGCCCTTGCCACTGATTTGGCGAATGCATTCTTTTCAAGATAGAGGATAAGGAACAGCTTGTATTCACATGAATGCAAGGTGAATGAAACAGGTGATGATATTCTTTTACAGTGTTACCCCCAACTCTACAATCACTTTCTTATCTACTGTTATAACATAGTCCAGGGACTTCTAGATTATCCAGAAATCTAGCAGAATATCACATGATTCATTACACCAATCAAATCATGATGATAAGATACACAAGCAAGTTGGCTGACATGCTGGTTGCATTGGTAGGGCTCCCACACTCCACAGAGTGGGAAATAAGCCCTGTGAAGAGTTAAGGACCCGTCTCTTCAGTGAAGTTATTAGGAGTGCAGTAATCAAGTGTATGCTGGGATATGTCCTCCATAGTAATGATTAGTTTTCTGCACCTTGCATTCTCTACAATTCAGAAGGAGGCACAACACCTGAACAGAAGATTATTTGGATTTTGGAGGGGACACAATCTACACTTAAGATATTTGTCCAGCTTATATACCAGGTCACATGAAAGTCTGCCAGATTTTAGTGGTATGTAAAGCAGCAAAGGGTTCTGGAACAGGTTCAAGTGCAGTGCAAGGGACTCTCCCTCTTGGGCCATGTGATTCTGTAGACCTACTGTCTGGTAATATCAATCACTGGTGGAAAAATATACAGTGTGAAGCTTATGATAGGTCAAAGTGGGAGGAATCACAACATAGACTCCTAGGTTCCTGGAGCAAGATGCCATCTGCAGTGGAGAATTAAACACTTTTTGAAAAGTAGCTCCTAGCATGTTACTTGACCCAGGTATAGAAAGAATACCTGATCAGTGAGCACCAAGTGACCATGTAATTGGAACTTCCCATTATTGGCTGGGTTTCATCAAACCCACCAAAGTATGAAGGTAGACTACCCAGAAAGAATCCATGGGTAGATTAAGACAGTACATCATACCATGGAGTACTGATCAGCCACAAAAAAACAATCATGATCTAGCACCTCTTGTATTATCCTGCATAGAGCTGGAGCCCATTCTACTAAGTAAAGTATCACAAGAATGGAAAAACAAGCACCACATGTACTCACCATCAAATTGTCATTAATTGAGCAACACTTATGTGCACATATAGTAGTAACATTCATCGGGTATTGGACAGGTGGGGGGGGAGGAGTGGATGGTTATATTCACACCTAATGGGTATGGTGTTCACTGTCTATGGGATGGACACACTTGAAGCTCTGACTCAGGTGGGACAAAGGCAATATATGTAACCTAAATATTTGTACCCCCATAATATGCTGAAATTAAAAAAAATTCCTACTAAAAACAAAAATAAAAAAAAATAAAGTACATCCAGAATTAACCAGGATCAGAGAGCATAAGCAGCTATAAGACTAGATAGTGCAGACTCCAGCTTCAATCACTACCAATGTTCCTCTCGCTACAACTATGTCCATATGGGAGCCCTCCTAGGATGAGCTGAAAGAAAAGGAAAAGGCCTCCGTTTGTTTTCTGAATGGGTCAGCCTGCTATATAGACGCAAGCTGGAAATTGATGGTGACTACAAAATAGCATCTTTCAGGTATGTCCTTCAAGGATGATGGAAAGGGAAGTTCTTTCCAGCTAACAGAGTGTAAGTGGTGCACCTGCCCATTTACTTTGTATAAAAGGAGATGTGGCCCAAGTTGGAAGTACATACAGACTGCTGGGCAGTGACCAATAGCCTGGCCATTCAGTCAGAAGCCTGGTAGAAGAAGGTCTACAAAATTAGAGACAAGGAGATCCAGGGTAGAGGCATGTGAATGGGCACATAGGAACAGGCATAAAGTGTGAAGATTTTTGTATCACATGTTAATGTCCCCCAGAAAGCATCCAACACCGAAGAGTCACTGAATAACCAAGTAGACAAAGTGACTTAGTCAGTTGACACTAGCCAGCCTCTGTCATGGGATGCTCTGGAACCAGCACATAAGAACTATGAAAAAAGAAGTCAAAGACTAGCTTATGAGAAAGGCAAGCTTGGAGCCATAGATATCTCAAGAAAGACCACAGACCCTTTTCACAGTTTATGTTTTGAGATTTCTGAAACCTTTGTAACCTGTCTCCATGTTTGTTATTTTGTTTTCTGCTGCTTGATTTTGTCATATTCACTTACAGTAAATTCCTAAAAATAGGAAGGAGTTGCAGTGCCAGGTTCAAAGAGAAAGCGGAAGTTAGAAACTGTGTTCTGTTTTTCCACTAGCCTGGGCAGAGAAGAATCCAGCAGGGAAAAGCTGCCAGTGGCAGAGAAAGTGATAAGAATACTTAGCCACAGATGACGGGGGAAAAACCTAATCGTTTATTAACAACCAACTTGGCCCAAGTTGCATACTTTCCCACTAAGATGTATTTAAAACATTTAAGCTCCCAAACCAATCTTTAGTTTTTCTTATGCACAGTGATGTTGACTACCAGGTCCTTGGTTTGGCATTTTGAAAGTTTATGAATGTAACTTGATCTGCTTTAGTAAGGCTAGTAAGAAAGGGGATTACTAGCCACAGGAAAAGCATGAGAACCACAGCTATGTCCACAATTGACCGAGCATAGAAACAGGACGTTGGATACTTTCCTAAGGTGGTAATATAATTCCAGAAATACTTTTTACCATAGTGAGAGGTAACTGTGAGATTATTTGGCACATTTGGAGGAAAAAAATGGTACCTAAGCCAACTGAGGCAAGTTCGAGGAGGTGGCATAGAGAATACTGGCAAAGATCATAAAAGAGTATAAATGTAGAACATCCAGCCAGAAGAGAAAATCACTACCAAATAATAATGGTGGCTGTAGTGATAGTAGATACCCTGGTATCAGGTATTGAAATGGGACATACCCAGGAAGCCTTATAGAAAACTTGGAAAACACAAAATGAAGCCATTTAGAAATAATTTCTGAAGAGGACTAATCTCACTCATTTTGTTTGAGTATTTGAGCCCACCTGAGACTAGCTGAGCCCTGTCTAGACAAGCAGAACACCCAACCCACCTGTAGACTTGTAAGAAATACTGAAGGGCTTTTTTAAGCCATTAAATTTTGACATTTGTTATGCATCAACTGCTAATAGATACATAGACCAATGTTATAAAAATTTGAATAGACTACATTTTCTGTTAACTTTTTTGTTTTGCAAAATAATTTTTTAAATCATTTTTACCTGTCACTTTTCCCAACCCCCGAAAGCAACCAAAATGAACAGCCTCATAGGTAACTCCTTCACACCTTTTTTTCATGCTCTCAGAATCCCATATATACAATACATGTTTATTGGTTCTTTGCAAAAGGTTTTACTTAAGGTATCTACTGTGTATATTTTTTGCTGTCTTACTTAACTCACCTAACAGTATACTGTGGCAATAATTCCAAGTCAATAAATATAGCTCATTTTTAATAGACTCACTACATTTCATTATATGGATATATCAGTTTATTCAAACACACTCTAATTACAAGTATTCAGATTTTTAATACTTTCTTGTCACTACAGACAATGCTATAATAAACATTTTTCTATCTCCCTAAAATTCTTCATTCTAAACTCTCTCCAAACCCTTTCTAAACTTACAATATCCTTATATACAGGTGTTTTATCCTATAACATGATGAAGACCCGAAAGAGATAGCTGGGTCAATAGGAATGAGTAGAGTTTTAAACAGATATTTCTAGAATAGTTTCCCATAAGCAGGAAGAAATTCATATTCCTACCAGTAATATAGGTTATTTCTTCCTTTCCTCCACAATGCACCCCTGCCACCATGTCCTCCTTCTCTAGACCTTCTCATAACTCTTTTTTTTTTTTGTTTTTTCCAAGACAGGGTCTCACTCTGTTATCCCGTCTGGAGTATAATGGCCTCATCATAGCTCACTGCAACCTCAAACTCCTGGGCTCAAGCAATTCTCGTGTCTCAGCCTCCCAAGTAGCTGGGACTATAGGCATGCACCACCACACCCAGCTAATTTTTCTATTTTTTTGTAGAGACGGGGTCTTGCTCTTGCTCAGGTTGGTCTCAAACTCCAAATCTCAAGCAATCCTCCTGCCTTGGCCTCCCAGAGTGCTAGGATTACAGGCATGAGACACTGCACTCGGCCCCCTTCTCATAGCTCTTTAGTTTTGCACACGTGGGCCCAGATCCTGCCTCCATGGGCACCAGCATGAAGGCCGAATGTTCTCCACTTCCTGCATTCTTTCTTCTCACTCCTGACGTTAGGTGGGGCTCTCTGGCCCCATCAGTGGTTGGGTGACAGGCTGGGTTGCCGTGCCTCCCTCACGGGATAGCTGTCCTCTAGCACCCTCAGCAGTCCTCTCCCTGAAGAGGACAAATGCCTTTTACCTCCACTTTTCTGGGTACTGCTCGAGCTCCCAATATCTTAATAGAAATTTGAGGAATTCTGGATCTTTCTTTTCATTTTCTCCAGTTTTCTTTTTATTTTCCAGAGCCTTCTCTGCTTCAAGATCCAGAATAAATCTACAGGACAAAGGGCAAAATTTGCGGATGATATGAGCATATATGTAAGCTCTGTCTACTTAAAAAACTGTTTCATGTCACTCGCTGCATGTTGGCCATGTTCTCGGAAAAGCTTCCTATATTATTCTTTTCCTTGGGGCTCCGTGGGTTTAGTCCACCATAGGTTTCCCAGAGATGTCTGTGCTTGTGGTGTCCACAGTCTGGGATCCACTTTATAGCCACAAAAGGTTGTTGTTGTATGAGGGTGCCAGAGGAAATTAGCTTTTTTTCATTAGCTGTTCTTCTCTAACAGGAATGTTCAATATGGACCAATTCATGGTCCTCATAGTCTTACTATCGGATCCTCACAGATCAGCACACAGTCAATTGCACAGCAAAAATAGAAGTCTAGAGAAGACAAAATGAGAAAAAAATGATAAGCCTGGAACAACTTGAATAATCTTTGTTTCTCTTTTCAAACATTGTTTCTTTTCTCTGGAAAATTGGGTGGAAAGAGTGAAGAAGATGGAATTTCTGAGCAACATCTGTAGTGATATGCATGTGAGTACAGACTACATCATGTTCTCTGGCCTCTATGACATTGGAAGCGGCAAGAGAAAATGTGCATAACTACAGCCAAAATAAACCCTCCTCCTTTCAATCTGTCTTTGGCCCTGAATTATTTATTATTCTCAGAAGCACAATAGAGATCAACGGATTGACATTATAAGAACCAAAGATTTTACTCTCATGGAAACTTACTTTTCAAAAAGTCACTGTGGATGGGCTAACCCAGCTGGGAACACAGATAGCATTTGCCTTACCTCTGCATCATCTTTTTTGACTAGGCAGGCAGTTGAAGGGTTCTAAAAGTGAGAGACCATTGAGATATGAAACAAGGTGATGACTCACCTTGAACAGGATAGAATTGACATGCTATCACCTTGCAGAGATGTAAGTGCCAGGAACACCGCTGGAATTTTGATGAGTAATAATTATTAAATCTGAATAATTAAGCATATCTATTCTTAGGGATTATTTGACCCAATAATTATTACCCAGAAAAATTAAGCATGTGTTTGAAATCCACATTCTATCATCAACGATGAGCCTGTCAATTCCATCCCATTAGCCAGTTTTTGTTACAGTCTAATCTTAATACAGGAGGGTCGCTGGAAATCACAGCTTATAACAATATAGGCCATCAGGTTCTGTGGATTATAAACTATCAAAATAGTTTACCACTTGTGCACAGAACATCTAACAATCTGAGTCATTTGAAAACCGATACAACCAGATAGCGTCTCAAACTTCTCACTCTAGCAACTTCACTAAGAGAAAGAAAAAAGACAAGCGAAGGATCAACGTTTATTGGCTACATATAAAATGCAGACCACTTTACCTTCACCGCTCCATTTAATTCTCACAACCACTTTATCATTAGTCATTTCTTATGAGGAAAGGGAAGATTTGAGAAACAAAGTCCCCTGTCTGGTTCACAGGGCTGTTCAGTGATAGAGCTGGAATTTGAACTCAGATCAACCTGAGCACAAAGCCCGGACTTTTCCCACACTTCTAAACATGGGATTTGTGTTCCACAAAGAAAACACACCAGAGTGCTAAGGACTTGGACACCCATAACATAATTCAATAAAAGAAAAAACACAGCAAAATGAAAACAAAATTAAACCATTTGACTAATAATTTCAAGCTGTATGTAGAGTGGATTTCAAAAGCCACATGAATTTTTACAATAAACTGATGTTTCAATGATATTTCTTGTGACTGCCGCTTAAAGCCGTGTTTGTTCCGCAATTGCCTGGGGATAAAAACATTTTTTATTGCCATGAGGCAGCCTTCAAAGGAAAGTCAAGAGGAACACCAAGCTGGGGCAGAGGCAGGCAAGTCACTGGGGAGAGGCAGAAGCTCAGAAATTACCAGAAGCTGGTGCGGTGATGATGCTGGCAACAGCTGCAACAGCCTTCATTTCACTCAATTCTATTTCAGCCATCAAACCAGGTGGTCAGAGGAACAACGAGAGCATGAAGTTATTTTCAGACTATTTCCAAATGTTTCTCTCCAGAAAACATGATTCAGACCTGGTCATATCATTGGATTATTTACAAGGTCAGGGTACACCTGTAGCCCTTGGTGACACGTCAGAAACCAAGTACTAAATCTGGACTGAATAGCTGGACTGACTGCATGGAAAAGTTCCACATAAGCACCTTAAAATGTGTTCTGTTCTGTTTGGCATCATGAATTTTGTTAGTATTCAGCCCATGATAAAGAACAAGTTAATTTAGACTCTGAAACCCCTCTGGGACTATGCATACATGTAAGCAGTAAAAATAAACCACAGAGATTTTGTTTAGGATTGCCAGATAGAAACAGGAGGCAGAAAAGAAGAAATTTTAGGTTTCAATTTCTTTATCTTCAATGTGGACCTATGGGTGCAGATCACTGAATTTCGAGTCACCAGCCATGAAATCAATTTAGTGATGCTGGCAAACATTACTTTAAAATGAAATAGAATAGAAAACAGCAGAGTATATTGACCATAGTTAAAGTAAGTATTGTTTTCTTAAAGTTTCCTTCAGTTGTGTACACATAGACACACATAACTTTGTGAGTACTGGGTCACAATACATAATATTTCTTATGATCTAAAACCACATGATTTTACTTTTGTGCAAACTGGTGGCATCCAGAGCAACGTTTTGCAGCATTCAAGTTTCGTGTAGTTTGCTTAGAGATGGCTACAAGTATCCTCTGAAGGGCTGCTGTGTCAGAGCTACAATCCACCAAATCAAGGGCAGCTCTACTTTTCTCTGTGGTATACAGTGTGATACTAAGCAAGATATGCACTGAAGAACAACACAGGCACTGGAAACAAAACAAATAGCTTGAAATCTGTGGTCTGGGGATAGGCTCAAGAATCAGGAGCTAGAGATCCCCACGCAGACAGGGCATAGGATGCCAAAATGTGTTGGTCTCCCACTATGGGCCAAACACATTATGTATTTTATGCATTACGTGGTATCCATATTAGTTTGTTTCATTTTCACAACCCTTTTAGTTGATTATTCTGTCTCTCTCCCTTGTTTTCCTACTTGAATAAAATAAAACATAGAAGTAAACCCAGCTAGATTTGAGTCAGGCCTGTCTAATTTCAAAGCTATTTACTTTTCACCGTACGGCTATGTCTCTGCAAACGCATACTCCCTAACCCTATTGCTGAGAGAAACAGATGTTGCCAAATGCTTTTGGGAAATGCAATTTGAATTTTCCTTAGGATTACTAAGGGTTTGGGAAACTTGATTGAACCAAATATTACAGTTGGAAATAAAATATTGTTCTAAAAAAATTAGGATTCTCAAGGAGAAAAGGCAAAAATGTAGAGGGAATTATAGACAGATAAGGTCTACAATACCAGACAGAGCCTCTTAGCATGACTTTCTGAAAAACGAAGGAAAAAAGGAGGAAAGAATGCTGAATTCAGCTTTCACGAAGTAATGAACAGCTGGAGTGTTTCTGCATGATCTATCCTAATGTAACAAGTTTGGGATTTTTAAGTTTTGGGAAGGAGAGCTGAAATGAAGTTCATGTTAGTTTTAGGTTATCTTGGCAGTAGTTAGTTGCCCTTTCACGCCTAGGAAGCTTCAACCTGGAAGTCTAGATGATGCGCTCATTGCACAACAAAGAGTTGAGACTCATCTCCAGAACTCGGAGCATTAACATTCCCACCTCAGGGCTACGTTGTCTACTGACACCGGCCTCTTTTGCGTGGAGGCATTTCTTGGGCTAGGACTCTCCGCCGGCACTGCAGTGAGGCCAACAGCTCTTGGGAGACCTTCCTTCAAACACTGAGTTTCTGATTCATTCAAATGTCTGTTTTGGGCTCCTGGAAAATACTGTGGAGACAGGACAGATGTTCCCGTGAACCAGGAACATCTGGAGAGCTTTGCCAAGCAGGTCAGAGTACACTCCTGAGGTACAGTGACCTCCCCTCATTTGCAGTGACAGAAACCGCTATTTCAAGACTGGCAGGGGTCCTAGCAACCTGACAGCTCACATTTCTAGGCAAAAGATGAATGGTACCATTACAGTCAGCACCCCATTTTAAAGAATTTGTTTGGACAATATTGGCTTGAAATCAAAGATGAAGAATCTGGCTGTGATTCCAATGCCCAGGTGAGATGGTTTTAGAGCCCAGGAGGGGAAAGGGCAAAGAGGGTGTGAGTCTCTCCAATCACGTAACTAAATAGCAGCTGTTCCCATAGGTAAGCAGTACAAATGATTCTGCTACAGAGATGGGCTTACAACAAATCCGAACTAATCTTCACGAAACTGTGCTCTAAATGATTAGTGCTAACAAGCGTTTACTAAAACAGTTACATTATTTTCTCTCCTTCGGATTTCAGAGCCTAGTGAACCCCTCCTGTCCTTACCCTCATTTTTCTCATTCCATTAGAGTATCTTTTCTTTTTTCACTTTTACAAACAAAAAATGCCAATGCAAGAATATACATGAAGATGTAACGATTAGAAAAAAAAAAACTTGTTAATTCTCAGGGCATTGGCTATAGATTCTGCCCAGTTATTTAGTACATATCAGAAGGTGACTTTGATCCACAGGAGTTATGCTTGCAGACCAAACACATGAATCTCTGCTCTTAATATTTCAGAGGTGAGAGAACAAACCTTAGAAGTCCAATTCAAGATCTCATCTTGACTGTAAGTCTTTCCTTTCTTTTTGCCAGTGGCCTTTTAATCTAAATCACACCAGTTTTCCTAAAGGTTTCAAACCATTATCCAATTCAGTATTTACAACTGCTTCCCCCAGCTTCCAACTTCTACCGGATCCAAATCTTGCTTAACTCTGTCACTCTTAAGAGCTGATAAAGCCCTAGGTACAAGCTGTGACAAGTGATTGATTAAAAAAAAAAAAAAAAGACATGCCCGTCATCTGCCTATAGAATATCAGCAAAGTATTGATGCATCGTTGCTGTTTATTTTTATCCTACCTTTGCAACGTTTTCTTTTTTGGTGTCAACTTCATAGTTAGGACATGGGAAGAAGCGGCAGTTGCTGGAGTAGAAGACCAGCAGCATGAAGTTTTGGTAGTTTAGTTGAGGAAGAAAGGGCCATCAGGAGCCTAGAACTGAGAGGATTGGAGAGGAGGGACAAGTGTTATGTGGGCAATGTACCCACTCTCTCTGGTTGGATAATCCCTAGACGTATGCCAACACCGCTTACTCTCAACAAGTTGTTCTTATGTTCTTTGCCTCTTCTCCCCACAAACAAACAAACAAATCAAGAAAACAATCAACTTGATTTCAGACTCTTAAGAAATATAGAGCCCGTGTCAGAAAGCACCACAGTAGCAGGAGACTGAGTTAAGACACCTGAGCTGACTTTCTGGCTGTGCTGGCTGGAAATGGTGCTGTTATGTGAGCTCCACAGTAACCAGAGAAAACAACTTTCCATTCAAAATGCCCTTTCTCCCAACCAGTTTGGCACTACACCTTGTATATAAGATTGTCCTCTCAAGAGATATAGGGACAATAAGATGGTGTGAGCAAACAAAAGCTAAAAATATTATCATTTTTATCTCTTAGTTTCAAGGTAAGTATAAGTACAATATAAACATGGACTGCTTCTCTCATTGATTTTCCCTATTCAATGAATCGCTTTCATTCATTCTTTGGGGTTTATTTCATTTCTTTTCATTTAATTTTATTCTTTTTTTTTGTATGTTCTTTTACTTTATTTTTTATTTTTTTCAAGGCAATTTGTTAAAAGAGATTTATTTATTTTTGTTTTTGTTTCTTTTTATTTAAAGACAACTTTATTGGAGTATAATTTACATACCATGCAATTACTCCATTTTAAGTGTACAATTAAATGATTATAAGTAAATTTACCAAGTTGTACAGCAACACAAATCAGTTTTAGAAGATTTCCTTCCCACTATTGAGACCCCTAATTCCCATCCCCAACTACATTTCAAGCATGCCCCTCCCCTCCACAATGTTCACTGCATAATTTTATTCTTATGTAGCACTTTTCTGCTTTTCACAGACTCTTAGGGCATGTTTCCCTATCTGCAGTTTTGGAATTAAGAACAACCTATATTCACAAACACTATGACTTTTCTAAAAGGCTCAAGTGTGAGGTTTTAACCAATTCCCTTTTACTTTAAAATTTCTCCAGAAATATCATGCTTCTGGGAGCTAAGACTCAGAGCAAGAAACAGACTCAAGACTATGTCCATATGACATGAAAACAATGACTAATGTCTAATAAATTGTTCATTTAGAAAAAAAATTCTGGCCAGTGAAGATGTTTACCAGGAAAGTTGTTTGGCAAATAATATGAAAAAAATATGAAACCATCATATTTGTGAGTTTTTCATTTTTTATTCGTTGTCTTAGTATAGAAGCAGATTTAGAAATATAGAGATTAGAGATATGTGAAAGAAATGAGATAGAAGTTTATCAATCATTTCTTGGGATCTGGGAATGAATTTTTAGTGTGCATTCTACAGATTTTGTGAATAGAAGATCATGCATTTTATATACATATTTCTTAATTAGATTTTATCAAAAGGAACAAAATACATGACACATGCAAAAAACTGAAACAACCTCATTGTTCATAGTGAAAATTAGGTTTCCAGTTTTATGTTTGTCGTTTTGCCCATGATTGCCCTGTTTCTTTCTTTGCTTCTTTTCTCAAAAAGACAAAGTGGCAAAATCCCAGAGTCCAGCTATAACCTGTAGGACTTAGTTTTCACTTTAGCCGCATCTTCTTTCCTGACTTACCCTCTCGATGCGAGGAAAATACCAGCTTGATTTTTTCCCGGTCTGTGCTTAGCTCACCCTCGATGAAAACACTTAGGGACTCATTATCCATATAGTGAAGAATGTAAGATTTATCTGTGTTCTCCCCTTTCCCTTCTTTCCTAACTTTTAAACCATTTTTCTTCTCATTAGCACTGCACTCTGACCATACATGAAGGAAAGAACATAAAAATCTGTTCAGTGTTCTGGTAAAAGGACAAACAGTATTCTAATAATTTAAAAGAAATGTCTCAAACGAGGTAGGAGACTGTCTGTGGTTTTTGTAAATTCATAATTGAGAGTTAGCTGTATTTCCCCACAACCACCAGCCAAGTGAAGACATAGAAACTGACTCTCTGGGCTGCAGCATCTAATTGAATTCTGGGGATGCTCCAAGAAAGGTCACTGTGTAAAGAGATAAACCTAGGTCTTCCACATTCCATTTTCTCTCCACCCACCTCTAATGAAAGAGTAGCTGCTCCGTGTAAATTTTTTAAAGCAAATTTGAATGTTCTGCTTCTACTAATAAGCACCCAGATGATCAAATACAGACATTACTCACACGATATGAGCAGTGCTGAAACTACGAACACATCATTTTCTATTGCAAGCAGTGCAAGAAAGAGCTATTTTTATGGATCTGCAGAGTGATGTGGTTGTGTACAAAAGGAGCGAGTGACAATCATGCCAGAGTGAAAATCATATTACACACACGAGGAAGACAACTTGAACAGTCTATGCACAAGTAAAGATGAAAAATGGAATGAAGTAATCAGCCATTACCTGGAGCAATATACTCTAGAACTTTTCACTGGAAATGTATCGTTAAGGAATAAACATTTTGCTGTTGACGTCTTAGTGATAGTTTTTTGTTCTGGTTTTCTCTATTAGGTTAGGGTGATTATTATTAGGGCTTTGTCAAGGAACATATTTGAATAACTAATAGCTGTTGATTGCTTGTTCAAGAATTAATCGCCTTCTTATAAAGCAAAAGTAGTCTTTTATGTATAACTACTTCTAGGTATTGCCAACACTCATTATGGTATTTGAAAAAGTTAGAGAACCCCATGGAGTTGTTATTAGGCTTAATGAAATACTCAACAAAGAGACAAACAAAAAAAAAAAAAGGAAAGAAGGAGAGAAATGATGGGCATATATTAGGTGGTCTATAAATGTTGGCTGTCAGGGATAACACACTTCTAAAGGATGATGTTTCCTCCTATATAGAGTATTCCAATTTTGGCTTCTGCATCATTCCTTATTCAGTGAGGTTGGGATGAGTAATTTGTCCAGCCTCTCTCCTGATCCCAACTTTCTCTGTATAAAACACAAAGTGCAAGGTGCAAAATGGAAAAAAAAAAAAAGATGCTTACTAGTTAGTGAAGAATAATTTCTTGATATTCTTGACAGAGAAAACATATACTTACCTCTTTTTTTGTTTGACTTGTTAGATTTTTAACTATGTTTGACAAAAAAAAAATAAATAAAAAGAAAGAAAGGGAGGGCAAAAATAGAAAATTAACTACCAGGCCATTTGCATAGGCAAAGCCATGGTTTAAAATAACCAACAAATTAGCCATTGTAAGTAAAATGAACTTAACTTCAGATACTGTAGTTTCCACTATTTCAGTTTCCTCAATTTGCTTATGGTAATAAAATCATATTGAGTAATATTGGAGAAAAAGACATTTATCTTAACTTATAGTATTCTTTTCTATTGGGGGTGCCTGAATATTAATGGTAAAAGCAAAAATATCTGGTATGTTTCTAGTATGTCCACATATCTTTATTAAAATATTTATCCAGCAGAAAATAACCATTTCAATTACGCAGGAGATTACTTTCTGATTTAGATATGTATGTGCATCTGTATGGATACCTACATATATACACATATATCCACACAAACACAAGTGCAGAGAAAGTTATACAAAAATGTTGTCTAGTATTCTTTTTTACAAATTGAATATTTATCACAGATTCCAAGTGTTCAGTTGGTGTTTTTGACAATCATATTCATGTGTGCACACACCGTCTGAAACGAAATATAGAACATTTCCATCACTGGACAGAGTTCCCTGGGGTCTCTTTCCAGTTAATCTCCATTCTCCAGAGGCAACCACTTGTTAAGTTCCATCTCTATAGATTAGTTTTGCCTGTCCTTGGAATTTTAACGAATGGAATAATACAGTATATTTTCTTCTGTGTCTGGAGTTTTTCACTCAACATAATGTTTTTGAAATCATTTCACATTGTAGGATTTATCAAAATTTATTCCTTTTTGCTGATATACTATATGAATGATCCACAAATTATTTATCCATGCTCCTGTTGATGAACATTAGGTTTGTTTTTCTCTTGTAACTATCATGAATAAGACTATTATCAACACTTTGTAAAAGATGTTGTGTGGGCATATGTTTTTAGTTTTCCTGGGAAAATACCTAGGAGTGAAATTACTGGGTTGAGGGTAAGTACATGTCTAACTTTGTAAGAAACTTCCAGACTTTTTTTCCAACATAACTGGACCAGTCCTATCAGCAATGTATTAAATTTTCATGTGTTCCACATCATTGCAAATATTTAATATTGCCAGTCTTCCCCCCCCCCTTTTTTAGCCAATCTAATGGGTGTGAAATAGGGCCTCATTGTAGATTTAATTCATTCTTTCCCTGTGACTAATGTTGTTGAGTATATATTATATTTACTGGCCTTTTCTGAGAAGTGTATATTCAAATATTTAGACAATTTTACATTGGGTGGTTTACTTTTTATTGTTGTTTTGTAGGAGTTATATATTTTAGATTAAATTATTTTCTGAGATATATGTGTTACAAGTATGTTTTCCTAGTCTGAGGCTTGCCTTTTCATGTTTAATGGAATATCTGATAAGAAGAATTCTTTAATTTTGGTAAATTTCAATTTATCAATTTGCCTTTATTTTCCTTGTCTAAGAAATCATTACCTATCTCAAAGTCACAAAAATAGCTTTCTGTGTTTTCTGCTAAAAACTAGATGACTAAAAATTAGTTTTCTACACATGTATAAGTTAATTTCTGGACTCTCTATTTTGTTACATTGATCCATTTTTCTATCAGGACAGTAATACCACATTGCCTTGATTACTATAACAGTATAAGTTTGAAATCATGTAAAGTGAACTTTCCAACTTCTTTCTTTTTCAAAGGTGTTTGGCTATTCTATACTATGCATTTCATACAAATTTTAGAATCAACTTGTCAATGTCAATTTTTATTAAAAAGAGAACTCTTTGAGATTTTATTATGGTTTCACTTATACCATATATCAATGTAGGAATAATTGACAGCTTAAAATTTAGAGACCTCTGATCAATAAACAAGTTATGTCTTTCCACATATTAAGGTATACTTTAATTTTTCCCAGGAATGTATTGTACAAATCTGGCAAATCTTATGACAAATTTATCCTCCTGATGCTACTGTAAATGGTATTGTAAATATTTTCTCATTCAATTTCCAATTTGTCAATTGATAGTATATAGAAATACAATTGATTTTTGTATATTGGTCTTGTATCCAGCAAGGTTGCTAAATTCACTTATTGGTTCTAATAGCTATATATAGATTCCACTGGATTTTCTACATAGACAATTATGTCATCTATGAATAAAGATAGTTTTATTTCTCCCTTTCTCTTTTGTTTTCTTTTCTTGCCTAATTGTACTAGCTAGAACCTCCAATACAAGTTGAAAAGAAATGATAAGCATAAAAATTCTTGTCTGTTCCTGCTCTTGGAGGAAATGCACTCAATCTTTCACCATTAAGTATCATATTAGTTGTACATTTATTTTCAATGCTTTTTAATAGGTTAAGGAAATTCCTTTTATTTTTAGTTTGCTGAGAGGTTTATATGAGAAATGGATATTCGATTTTGTCTTTTTCTGTGACAAATTCAAATTATCATTTCCAATGCTTTTTCTGTGTCTATGAAATGATCATATGTTTTCTGTTTGTTTGTTAATATGGTCAATTAAATTCAGTACTTGATTTTCAAATGTTAAAGCAATTTTGCATTCCTGGGACAAACCCTACTTGCTCATGATGTATTACCTTTTTTATGTATTGTTGGATTCAACTTGGTAAAATTTTATTTAGAAATTTTGCATCTATACCTCTGAGAGATATTGGTCTATACCTTTCTTTCTTGTCTTTATCTGTCTTTGGTAACAGAGTAATGCTGTCCTCATATAACGAGTTGAGAAGAATTCCTCCTTTTCAATTGTCTGCAAGAGTTTGTATAAAATTGCCATTATTTCTTCTTTCTTTGGGTTTAATTTGTTGGATTTTTTAAGTTTCTTAAGGTAGAAGCTGAGATCATTGATTTGTGAACTTTCCTCTTTTTAAGCTACATCTCACAAATTTTAAAATACTTTAAATAATTTAGTTTTAATAATTATAATATTTCATCAGACTTACACTATCTTGAGTTAATGCTTTCAGGTTTTTTGTCTTTTTTGTGGTTTTGAGTATTTTTCTATGTAGATTATATTAGTTTAATTTTAATTTGGGGGAGGTTTGTTGGTATTAATTCTTTTTATAGTTTTTAGTGGTTTTTGAAAAAAATTGTTTTGAAATAATTCTATTTCTGAACATCAAAAGCAAGAGTGAAACCTATTACTTAACACACTACTACATAGGAGAAGAATTTAACTTTTAGTTCCTCTATTACCATCTTCTAGTGTTCAGATGCATTATCTAAAATTTTAAATGATATTTTTATATGTAGCATGAATACATACTCTTTCAATAATTAATTTTTGACATTTAGATTTATAGTATATGTCAGACATTTTCAAAAACTATTTAGACTTACTTTCACACTTAACTGGCTTAAATAATCAATTCTTTAATATCATGATGTGCTCATTTGATGTTTTGAGTCATTTCTCAGGTATCTAGAGTAAGCACACCCAGGTAGCACATTTTAAGGCTTTAGTTTTACAGCAAATGCATATTTACACACACACACACACACACACACACACACACACACACACACACACACTACATATTTCTATTTCCTTCACTAGAGAAAGAAAATTTGGCTTAAATTATTTAACCAAAACTTTTCCCCTAAAAACTGTAGATTCTCTAGAGAAGTCCCTCATTGCCTTCTAATTATTCTTTTAAAAGCATAAATGTTTTAGAAGCAATATCTGAAATCAGTCATGTTTTAATTTTTTTTTAGATTACCAACTTATTTTTCTATCGAGACATATATAAAATTTTTACTCTTAATTTTTCTATTTCAAAATTTTGTCAGGATGGGTTTTAGTCTATTTTTTTCTTTTTTAAATTAATTTTGCTTGGAATGTAAGCAGACATTTTGATCAGAAGACACTGTTTACTTTTTCTCAAAGTATTTTCTTTGGTTATATCATTGATTATTGCATCTATTCTTTTTTTTTTTCCCCCTTCTCTTTTTCAGAAATACCAATATCCCATAGGTATGATAGAAGTTTCTTTTACTCAATGTCTGTCATCTCCTTTCTAACCATCTGCCTTATTATCTATATTCTTAGAGGGCTTCTCCAGTTTGTCCTCAGGATCAAAAAACTCAATCTTCTTGAGTATTTATTTGGCACCTGTCTCTCTTTGACAAAGATTTTATTTCTGTTATTGTGTTCATTGTGTCCTTGTGATTCTTTTTTTTTATCTCATTCATCTCCTTTTCCATTATAATACCTCTTTACTTTGTTCATTGCAATTCCTCTTATATCTCTCACATTGTACATTCCACTGACACTATCTAGGGGTTTTCTAAAACTTTATTTTGCCTTCTTGAGAAAATTACATTCAAATATATGCAATTGTTTTGAATCTTTGTAATTATGGGGTTTTTTTATTCGCAATGCTTTTTCTTTATCAGTTGTCTCAGTCAATTCAGGCTGCTCTAACAAAAATACTCTAGATTGGGCAGCTTAAACAACAAACATATATTTCTAACAGTTTTATGGAGGGTGAAAAGTCCAAAATTAAGCACCGGTAAATTCAGTGTCTGGTAACAGGCTGCTTCCTGGTTCATAGACGGTCATCTTCTCACCATGTCCCCACATGGCAGAAGAGGCAAGAACACTTTCTGGAGTCTCTTGTATAGGTGCACTAATCCCATTCATGAGGGATCTGTCCTTACAACCTAATTACCTCCCAAAGGCCCCCACCTCCTAATATCATCACATTGGAGATTAGAATTTCAACACATGAACTTTGGTGGAGACACAAACATTTGGCCCATAACACCAGACTTGATGGATTTTATATTTGTACTTTACTCATCCTATAACGAAGAGATTTCTAGCCAGAAATAATATTTTCCAACAAAAATGATTTGTATCTTTCTCTTGACCTTATTCAATGTCTTGGATATTGGTAGAATCCTTTTCTCAACTTGAATTTGTAAGACATATTTATGGGCACTCTTCCTACTAAAAGTTCCATAATCTAGCAAGGATTGAATTCATGTTATTCTGCTAAATTATTTAAAGTTAATTATAACTCTACTATTTCTTTGACACCCTAAACCTATTGAACACACATCAAAAAAAAAAAAAAGACAAATTTTCTGCTATCTTATGTTCTTTTTTTACTATCCTAATCAATTTTGGTCTATTCCTTGGAACCATACCTCTCAGGACACAATGTGGTATAACTAATCCTATTTCCCATCCAGCTCGGTTGCTACTCCCTCTCCTGTTGTTCTTCTGGGAGTTTCAGTTTCAAAATGGATATACAAGAAGAGGTGCAAGTGAGGTTGAGTAGCAAATATGAGCAGTCTGGTTGCTTCAAGTGCAGCATTCAAGAAGCTAGCAAGTTACTTTCAGTGACACAAACACAAAGTCTCTGAATCAGTGGTCTATTTTTTCAGGTTGGTAATTTTACTTGGTATCTCAAGAAAGGATGAGTTGATCGCATTCTCTGTTAAGCTCCACAGTAATCTTAGCTAATGAAATTTGCTCTCAGATTTGGCAAAAGTGGACTGACACTTTTATTTTTATAGTTACTTTTTTCTGTTTCATTTTTTCCTGTGTCCTCATGGGGATTTGAGGGGTAAAAATCAGAGATACTGTATTATGGACAACTCATCTGACAACATTCTAAACTGGAAGGCTGTTAGAATCCTCCTTCATTGCCACTGAAAGTCATTCATTTCACATTAATCTACCAGCAGCCACATACATAATATTTGACTTTGTGACTCTGCCTTACTCATATCTTCAGTACAAAGCATGATTAATCACTGCTTCTGAATGTCAGCCTCTGATTCAACTCACCACTGCAGAAGTCTTACAGAGAAAACACTCACTCTAAAACCATTTCACCAAAGTCAGAGAAAGAGAGGAGATTCTTTTTACAGCATGGGCATACCTTTGAGATATTGCAGGTTTAGTTCCAGACCACCAGAATAAAGTGAGTAACATAAATTTTTTGGTTTCCCTGTGCAAGTAAAAGTTATGTTTACACTATATGTAGTCTATTAAGTGTACAATAAAATTATATCTAAAAAGCAATGTACATCCCTGAATTAAAAATATGATATTGCTTAAATATGCTAATAATCATCTGAGCCTTCAACAAGTAAGAATCTTTTTGCCAGTGGAGGGTCTTGCCTTAATGTTGATAGCTGCTGACTGATCAAGGTGGTGGTAACTAAAGGTTGGGGTGTTGTGGCAATTTCTTAAAATGAGACAACAATGAAGTTGGCTTCCTCAATTGACTCTTCCTTTCACAAAAGATTTCTCTGTAGGATGTGATGCTGTCTGCTAGCATTTTACTCACAGTAGAACTTCTTTCAAAATTGGAGTCAATCTTCTAAGACCCTGTTGCTGCTTTATCAACTAAGTTTATGTTATATGCTAAATCCTTTGCTGTCATTTCAACTGTTCACTGAATCTTCACCAGGAATAGATTCCATGTACTTTCTTTGCTCATCTAGAAGAAGCAACTTCTCCTCTGTTCAACTTTTATCATGAGATTGCAGCAATTCAGTCACATCTTCAGGCTACACTTGTAATTCTCATTCTCTTGCTATTTCCACCAATCTGCAGTTACTTCCTCCACTGAAGTCTGGAACCCCTCAAAGTCATTCAGGAAGTTTGGAATCAACTTCTTCTAAACTCCTCCTCATGTTGATATTTTGACCTCCTCCCATGAATAAGAAGTGTTCATAGTGGCATCTAGAATGATGATTCCTTTCTAGAAGGTTTTCAATTTACTTTCCTCAGATCTATCAGAGAAATCACAATCTATGGCAGCTATAGCCTTATGAAATGCATTTATTAAATAATGATTCTTGAAAGTTGAAATTACTCCTTCATCCATGGACTGCAAAATGTGGGTGTTGTGTTAGCAGGCATGAAAACAACATTAATCCCCTTATACATCTCTGTCTGAGCTCTTGGGTGACTTATGTGTGTTCTCAAGGAGCAAAAATATTTTGAAAAAAATGCTTTTTTTCCAAGTAGTGGGCTTAAAATATTTAATAACCATGTTATAAACAGATGCACTGTCATCCAGATTTTGTTGTTCCATTTATAGAGCACAGAGTAGATTTATTAATAGCATAATTCTTAAGGGCTCCAGGATTTTTGGAATGGTAAATGAGTGTTGGCTTCAACTTAAAGTCACCAGCTATATTAGCCCCTAACAAGAGAGTCAACCCATCATTTGAAGCTTTGAAGCCAGGCATTGACTTCTCCTCTCTAGCTATGAAAGTCCTAGATGGTGTATTCTTCCAATAGAAGACTGCTTAATCTATGTTGAAAATCTTTGTTTAGTGCAGCCACCTTCATTAATTATCTTACCTAGATCTGGATAACTTACCGCAGCTTGTTCATCAACACTTGCTGCTTCACCTTACACTTTTATGTAATGAGTACGGCTTCTTTTCTTAAACCTCATGAACCAACTTCTGTTAGCTTCAAACTTTTCTTCGGAAGCTTCCTCACCTCTCTCAGCCTTCACAGAATTGAAGAGAGTTAGGGCCTTGTTTTGGATAAGCTTTGGACTAAGAGAATGTCATGGCTGATTTGATCTTCTGTCCACAATTCTCCAACTTTCTCCGTGTCAGTAATACGACTGTTTTGCTTCCTTATCATTCGTACGTTCACTATGTTCACTAAAATAGCATGATTAATTTCTTTCAATAACTTTTCCTTAACATTCACAACTTGCCCAACTGGTATAAGAGGCCTAGCTTTTGGCTTGTTTCAACTTTCAACATGCCTTCCTCGCATGCTTAATCATTTCTAGCTTTTGATTTAAAGTGAGAGATGTGGGACTCTTCCTTTCAGTTGAGGACTTAGAGGTTATTATAGGGTGATTAATTGCTTGATTTTGATATTGTTGTGTCTCTGGGAATAGGAAAGCCCACAGAGAAGGAGAAAGATGGGGAACAGTTAGTGGAGCAGTCAGAACACACACAACATTTATCTATTAAGTTTGCTGTATTTTACAGGTACAGTTCGTGGCACCTCAAAACAACCACAATAGTAATATCAAAGATTACAGATCATCACAACAGATAAAATAATGATGAAAATGTTTGAAATATTATGATACAGAAATATGAAGTGAGGTGTCAATAGACTTGCTTCATTCAGGGTTGTCACAAGCCTTCAGTTTGCAAAAAATAAAAAATGCAGTATCTGCAGCATGCAATAAAGCAAAGCACAGTGAAGTTAGATGTGCTTGTATTTGAATAGGAAGAAGCAGGGCATCATCTCTTTACTTTCTTTTCATTGTTTTTACAGCCATGGATCATATCTCAGCACTGCAGTAGAGCCCTCTTGCCATCTTAATGAGGTGTGAAAGGAACTAGCATGGGGGACTTAAAAGGATTCTTGAAATTTAGGCTAATCCTGGCTCTGTTACTAACAAAGTTTGTGACCTAGGTCAAATCACTTCATCACACTGGATCTTAGATTTTTTTATCTGTAAAATCAGTGTCCCTTTCTACAATGAAAGAAAATTATTACACAAATTTTTATGGAGTGAAAGCCATTAACAAGGTACACCAGATTATCCAGTTATGCAACATATTTCCAAACCTCATAGCTTATATAACTCCCAACTTTGAGATCAACCTTTTTCTTAATTTGGTAGAGTTTCCCTGAGCTCAGAGGCTCGACATTAAATTAATGTAACATCTCTCCATCACGACCCTATTGTGCAATTCTGGTTATTAGATTCTTTTCTTGACTTTTTGGACAAATCACTGCCTTGATTTGTTTTCTATCCTAAATTCGTGCACATGTGACCTGCGCATTGCCTGGTTCCCCACATTTAGTTTAATGCTCTTCTCCTGGTATCTTGAAATTCTTCACCATTTTATCTTTGAACTTGTGTTTTGTGAGTGAAATCCATTGGGATAATAGAAAATGCATATTTTCCTTGTAAGTTTAAACTGCTATAACAAATGACCATAATCTGGCTGGATTCAACACAAAAGTTTAGTTGTCACAGTTTGGAAGCTGAAAGTCCGAGAGCAGGGTTCCCGCATGGTTGAGTTCTGGTGAAGGCCTTGTTACAAGTTGCAGACAACCGACTCCTCCTTGTATTCTCACATGGTAGAAAGAAAGCTCTCTGGCCTGTTCTTATAAAAGCACTAATCTCACTCATGGAGGCTCTATGCTTATGAACTAATTACCTCCCAAAAGCCCCACCTCCAAAATTTGAACACATTGGGATTAGGGTTTTATCATAGAAATTTGAGGGGGACAAAAACATTCAACCTATTGCACATATAAATAGAAGAAATATGCACAATGTTCATGTCCCCCTTGCTTCCCCGTTCACCTATAGCAACTGTGATTTCCCATTGGCACAGAATTCTGGTGGAACCATGATGCAGGGGAGTTCAGCTAGACCCAGAGTAAGTAAAAGGTAAACATGTTACATCTACAACTGAGTCAGACAGCGTGAGGAGGTGGAAAGCACTGACTCCAAGAGACCTCACCTTCTGTTCCAACCAGAACTTGCTTCCAATACACAAAGAAGGCATTGGCATGCTAAGAAACACAAATGAATAAGGAACCACCCTATCTGGTCCTTTCTTACATGTTACTTTGCTGTATTAATAAACCACTTGTGCTGAAAAACGATGATATACAAGGATAAGGAAAGATAAAGCAACTCATAGTCCTTTCTTTCTTTCTTTCTTTTTTTCTTTCTTTCTTTCTTTCTTTCTTTCTTTCTTTCTTTCTTTGTTTCTTTTTCTTTCTTTTTTAAATCATTCCTTACTCATCAGTAAACCAAAGGTAGAAAGTTTTGGTAGAATGTGTGCATATCAGGAGGTTGAAAATAATTTGTTTGTATGGCGTTTTCACTGTCTTGTAAGAATGGAGTATTAATACTTATGCACATATGAGCCTGTTGGAAATGAACACCCTCAGGCCCCACCTGCAGCCCACAAAATCTGCATTTTAACAGGCCTCCAGGGTGATTTGAAAGGACTTTAACATTTGAGAAGCACCAGCCTCAATTTAAAATGCTTTTAAAATGGAAGGGCAGAGGGCAAGAGAGGAAGAGTGAAAGGGAGGAAGAAGACCGTGAAAGAGAAGCACTGCTAAAAGTCTCTCACTCCATCCGTGTCTAGTCTGACGTGGGGACTTCGTTCCCTTGTTTCTTTTACTCACTTTTCTTCTTTTTCTTCTTCTTTTTGTTTTTTTTCTCAAGTCTTTTTGTTGCTGTTGTTGTTATTATACTGAAGAGCTACATGAGACAGAAAGCTTGGCAGCCTTCCCACAATCCTCAGCATGTGGGAATAGCAAGTAATAAAGCGTTAGCCCCTGCCAACTGGTGGTTCTGTGTAAATGTCTCTGTTAACAACCAACACTGCTGCTAGCAGCCACCGGAGCAAAGCGGCAAATCTGTTCCTCTCTCCGGTGTGGAAAACACTCACGAAAAAGTCACCTAATTACTTGATTAAGATGTATCAATCCTAGAAATTGTTGATCTAGAACATTGAGTCTCTGACATTTAGTTCATTCTTGATTAAACAGAATAGTTTCAACCTGACTTGTGTTATCTTCGCATACTGTGTCCCATACGGAGAATTCTGACAGAGGAAACTTTTTATGGGGGAGGAAAAAAAAAAACCAGTTTGGGGCCAAATCCTTTCAGCAGTTTCAATAGAGCCCTTCAAATACAACCCTACGTTGCTAATGGAAAAAGACGGATGACCCTGGAAAGATGAGGACTCTCTACAAGTCTCTGATAATAATTGAGAAAATCATTTTTTTAAGCTTTCTAATGCTCTTAGTTTGAAAACCACTTGAGAATTTTCTCCCATACCTAGGCCCCCAAAACCCCAGCCCACCCCTACTCTATTTAAATGCACTGTACAGTCTCACACCCAAATTCCTTTCCATTTCTGCTTCTTCACAAGATGCAGTTTATCTGGTTCAGTCATTACACACCTGGGACAGTAGTAGATGCAATTTAGTGACAAGCTGCTTCTTTTGGTCATGTTGTCACATTATCACTTTAAGAGAATCAGGTGGACCCACCTTCAGGGATCACCAGCACCAAGAATTGAACAATAATGAGAAAGTTCTTTTAAAGATTGTATTTTCTTTGAAAGCGAAAGTGAGAGAAATGAAAACTAGGCTGACACTCCAAGTCATATCATGTGCCACTTAAAGAAGCATTTTCTATTTTCAACTAAGATAATTGGGTACCATTTTATTCCCAGAAACGCTTTCTATAATTTAAAAAGAATAGAAATTTGCTTTTATTATCAATTTCCTGTTGACAGTCAACTAGGGAAGTTTACCATGATCATGGTTTCTTTTTTTTATGACCACCTGGCTATTGCCACATATACAAAAACACAGAGAAGATTGCTTAGAATGATCCCTGCCTTCTTTCTATTTCTCAAGCATAATGAACCAGATAGCAAGACAATATCACCTAGGGCTTCACGTGCATCCAGAAAAGTAACCCTGTTTGGCCCAATGCCCAAGCACCGCATCCAAGCCATTCATGTGATCTCAAGCTGTAAAGAGAAGTGAGTTTGCTTAGTTGGTGCAATCATAAAACTAGAATCCAATAGTGAAAAAGATGCTTTGGTGGCTCACTTTTAGCATCATAAGTACACACATTTGTTTCAGCTGGCACAAAGAAGCTTAATAAGCTAGAATAATTCCCATTTTGCCAAAGCAATAGATAGAACTTTTCTTCCAGAGTCAAGTAATCGCTCCCATATCCTGCATGGAAATGATGAAACAAAACAGGAAGGTTTAGTATATCTTGACCATCATTCAGTCAAAACCTTGACAGTCTCAGTTTTAAATATTGTATCCTATTACCACAGTTTGTACTCTCAACTATTACAATACCACGTCCCTGTCTCTATAAACCTTGAAAAAGTCCTAAGTATCTGAAGTACATTTTCTAGTATTCCTCAATTAATAAAAATTACCCAAATGTCTTCTTTCAAACCATGTTCTTATTGGACATTCAGAAAAATAATCATGGTATAAAGGTCATTGGAAAAATACCTAGCTGTCTTTTGAAGTAGTTCTACCTTATTTTAAACAAAACACAAGCTATGTGCATGATTTTCTTTTAACTCCTTGTTTAGGGGCTCCAGCAACACTTAAATAATGACACTTAAAGGTGTCCATGATCACTCCAAAGAATAACAGCTGATAATCACCAGAGGAAACATACAGATAATTTAACATTCTATATTTAGCATAGAGTACATTTATCTGAATATGCATTGAATGGGAAATTACTGATAATTCTGAAATAAGAGAAGTTAGCTTCAAGATTTCCAAAGCTACTCCTGACTATTTCTTCAGATCAAAATCTTTAGCCAATCCAGGTACTTTTTTCAGGTCTAAATTTATGCCATTATGTTTTACTACTGTGTGTAAGTAAGAATTAACCATGTGTACTAGGCAAATTGTCTGGGAAACTTCTAGACTGGTTTTCTTTTCTTCATTTTTTAGTTATATGTACTCCCTTCCTAGTAGAGGATTATTTATAATGAAAGAAGAAGATGTAAAAAGTTGAATCCATCTGAATCCCTTAGGAGAGGAGAAATATCTCTGGGTGTTTGTGTAATTCATAGCCAGTGAGATCATTCTTACACAGAAGCAAAGATAATGGAAGATTTTGGTGAACCTGACACATATGGCTACTCTCTGTTGTCCTTTTTTTCTTCCTTCCCTTCTCCATGGCTGTTCTCTGAATTCCCTGACCATGTTTGAAGTCTCATATGTTAGACTCCTTTCCTCTAACCAGACTTGATGCAATTCCCCAGGGTTCCATCGTCTACTCTCTTCTCTTCTATTTACTCTCCTTAGATAATTTAATTTACTCCTATGACTAATATATAAACTCATGATTCTCAAATGTACAGCATCAATTACATTCTTTTTTCTAGACCTGATCTCCTATTCATCTCCACCCTTATAGCCTTCAGACAGTTCATTCGTACCAGCTCTAAAACCAAATCCCAAATGCCATTGTCCTTAAGCGTTTACCTATCCCTATGTTTCCAAGCACAATTAACAGTATCTACATCTAATCCATAATCTAAACTAGAAACTTGAGATCATTTCATTTCTTTTCTAAGCCACACGATTACAAGAACTTTGTTTCACTAAACCCGAGATACCCAACACTTGACAAAGTACCGGGCAAATTTCAGGTGCTTAATAAATATGCAATTAATAGATAAATAAATCCTTGACTCGTCTTTTTCCCTCCCTTATTACCCATCTGATTACCAAATTTTGTAGTCATATTCCAGAAGCACTGCATGAACTCATCCTCTTTTTTCCATTTCTGCTGTCCCTGCCATAGCTATCTCCTCCTTGGTCTCTTATGTCTTCTCACAGCAGATCATCCTCCACACTGCCACAGGAGTTATCTTTCTAAAGAAAAAGTCTAATCAGGTTGCTCTCCCAAAGGAAAATTTCTATTGTTCTTCCAAACTCTTCAACATGGTCTTCAACTCAAATGTTTAGGTTCTCACCATATGTCATATCTCTATTATGAACCCTATGCTCTACTGAACTGGACTTGCTTCCACTCTTAAACACAATGCCATTCTTCTATTCCCAGTCAGTGTGTTCACACTCTTCTCTTTGCTGGTCATGCTCTTCCACTCTTCTTCTCTCATGGCAGAACAAATCAATATCATCTCTTTTGAGAAATTTTTTCTGTTCTCCATAGATTCTTCATATCTTGTTTTTGCCCCTTGCCATTTGCACAGCATTCTCTCAAAAAAATTTCATATTATTTTTATTTCATGTCCATTTGCCTGCTACATTGTGAATTCCTTAAAGGAGGAACCATGTCGAATTTATTCTTACTGTCGCCACCGTCCAGCAAGAGTGTAGCATATACTGGCATTCAGTATGTTTTAAAGTGAGTCCTTGTCTGGAATATCGAGTAGAAACTCTAAGTCTGGTTGACTATGAAGTGGAAGCATTTGCTTGCATCAAAATTCTGGAAGACTTTAATATACCATAACAAATTAATGATCAAGGCATTATTACTATTAAAGCTTAGGTCTGCAATGGAACAGGGTAAAGGGCTGAGAGAAGACATAGATAGATAGCACTTAGCAGTTTGTTTTTATATTTATGAGAATTATGTAGACAATTTTTACTTTTTTGACCTTGAACCATAAGGTTTCAAGAAGTCCACCTACACATGGTTTCCTGATGAAGTCAGCACAAACCAAACTCCAGTACTTGCTACAGTTGTTTATCTAAGCATGAGCAAGTAACAACTGGTACAGTTTCAACCCTACAGTTAAATGAAAAATGATTTGGCACAGACTTCGAACTAAGGTAACATAATAGAGCACTGAGATGGGGGTGGGGAAAACTTTATACTACTTTTCTTTCTGGAAATTATCTTTTCTCTGTTTGCAATACATCACAATAGCCTGAAAATGTACTAATAGATGTGTGAGTGGATATGTCATTATATACATGCATCTGTATTTCATTTATTCCACCAGAAAAATAAACCAAATAAAGAAGGTCCTATAGCTAATAGATTTAATATTAAATAATTTTCAAAAACTAAGAGCAATATGTTCTGCCTGAAATTATACTATGTTGTTCGAAGATCTTCTAATTGAGCTTATATGTACAGATAACAAAAGACCATGGTAGTATTTTTCAATTTTAACTTACCTACATTTCCCTTTATGTTTAACCCCTTATCCTATATCAAACATAGCAAGTGCCTTGCATGTAGGGCATCTTGTATGCTTTTTAAAGTACCTAATAAAGATCTCTATCATTTGATCTGAAATTTGTCTGAGAAAAGAGCATTGTATTTAGTAGATACATAGTAGACTTTTTGTATTTGAATGAATGAGTAATAAAAAGAGAGCTAGCATCCTTAATTGGGGATCTAGGGTCCCACGCCTATAGGAGCCCGTGGCCCATTGCTAAACCATAGTCTCCTGCTAGGTTGGGGTTGGAGGGGAAAGAGGTCCTACAAATCCCATCAGGGCCAACCTTGTCAGCATCCACAGATAGGGATTTTGCCAAAGGAGATAATCCCCACCCCCCACTATTGGCTTGATGATATTAAATCCTTCAATTTGAGACAGAAATTCTCCTTTCACAATTGGAGGGAGGTATAAAACTCAACTGAGAAGGGAACAATAACAGCATATTGTTTTAACCATATGATAAGTAGGAATTAGTAAACAGAATAAGACCATTTCATAAAATCTTTTTGTTTTGTATTTTGTGTGAATAACATCATCAGGGAAAGAGTAAGGAATAAATCTAGAAAGAATGAGGAAAAGGGAATTTCCAACTTGAAGACAAAAAGTCCAGGGAAGGAAAACTTAAACCAATGAAAATGAATTTTCATCTATTGAAGTCATTTGCTCACAACTGATCAAAAATGATAAAACTAATAATAATGATAATAATTGAGTGCTATTATATGTGAAATCATGAGCCAACCATTTTTCATAGGGTTATCTGATTTAACCATCTAAAAGAATCCTGGGAGGTAGGTAGTATTATGCTCATTTCACAAATAAACAAAGGTTGTATATGTTAATTAACTAGCCCAAGGTCATATGGTTTAAAAAGTGATGCAACTGGGATTCAATCTCAGGTCAGTCTGCCTCCGATCCCATGCTCTTAAAAAGCACAATGTTACATTTATGTAGTGCTCACCGCATAGGAAGTTCTTATATGTGGCCTCTGCTACTTCATTTCCCACTTTAAAGTGGAATAAAATTTAATGACAGTTACGGGTTCAAGACGGAAGCTCAGTTCAGTCTTAAAGATACTAAAGAAAATAACATTTGCATACCTGAATTTTGATACCTTAGAATACTCTCCCAGCTTGTGGCGATGATGGGACACTTTATTTGAATTCAGTGGATAGGTCAAATGGGAAATTTGGCTTGTAATCTACTTCAACACCATTGACCAATTTACTTCAGTGAAGGAAATCATTGATCCTACCTGTGAATCTAATGTGGCTTAGGAGGGCTGGCCAAACACACTCCCTCAAGTGGAGAAACTTTCCAGTTATATTTTGCATTTAATATTGTGAGTCATAGTAGATTGGTGAAGACCAACTGAACGTTTATTGTTATTACTACTATTAAATACACGTTATTATTATTAAGGAAGAGCAAGCTAGACGTTTATTCACTCAGGAAACAGTTTCTGAGCTTCTGTGGTCAGCCAGGTACTATTGTAAGTGCTGGGGATTCCCCAGGAACCATGACAAACAAGGTCATTGCTTTGACAGAACTGTTGGGCTAAGAGAAAAAAATGACTATGAAAAAGCAAGAAACAGAAAATATGACAGAATTAAACTAGGGTGATGTGAAGGAATGTGACCTGGTGGATACTTTGTATGGTCAAAGCAGACTTGCAATTAAATGGAAAAATGATCAAACATTCAAAAGGGATTTTTTAAAAAATCCCAAGAACATTCATAAAGCTTATTAATAAGAAGACAACTGCTCATTCTGGGTAATAAATATTCAATCCAGTTTGTCAGTAATAAAGATATAACAGGTAGGCGGTTACTCCTTGAAATAGCCCATGGAATACAGCTGCCCATCAAAATGATTTAGAAATTCTAAAGTTGTTTCTTTTAATCTCCCAGGATCATTGATTATTAATTGCACATTCATGAGTTTTGAGGAAAGAAACACTGTTAATTGGGCTTTGTGGGGGACCTTATAAAATTATGCAAGAGTCAGAGAGGCTGATGAAAGGAAAAGATTTACACCCATGTAGTGCCAGGAGGGTGACTAATGCGATTACTTCCTTATGAGGCTGTAGCTCTCAAACTGTTGATTCTGATTTCAACAAAACAAAGCAGATTTGAAGCTCATGCACTGACTTTTTGCCCAAGAATATTTGAAAATTCTTTTTACTGGAATTAGAAGCGTTACTCCAGTGATAAGGAGAGCTTTTCTTATCCAGAATTAGATAATTATCATACTTATGAACAAATTGGCTTTATCCACAGTGAATAATACATATTGGCATAAGAGCCAAAAATGTTACTCCACAGTACTTTTTATTTGGTATAGAAATGCTAATCAACCAGAAGTATAAAAACATAAGGAATGCACTCACCATTGCAATTTCTCCACATAACATCATAGTCATAAGCGGTTTTTTAACGATATTTATTATACTTTCTTAATTTAGATTCAATGTGTCTGCATTGCTTTTATTTTCTTTCAGAACACAAATACCTATTCACACCTATCTAATAATCAGAATGGATTCTATAATTAATTGCAACACTCTCAGTGTGGCCCTCATTAGATTTTCCTTAAATATCGCAGAAATTATATCTCCACTCCACTAAAATAAGTGTTTAATTTTGAATTGAAGATATATACGACAAAATCTTTCTGCTCTTCCTAAGAGAAGTCACCTGTCAGCCTTTAATATAGTCAGAAGGATTCCAGGAGCAAAATGGAGAAACCTGAAAGCAGAGTTTCCCTTATAAAACAAAGAATAAATAAAAGACCTCTTTGAATGAATAAAATCAGCATTTTTTAGGTTCCGATTATTGATAGTTGTATAACAAACCACTCTAAAACTTTAATTTATCATTATCGCTCACATTTCTGTGGTTTGTTGAGCACGGTTGAGTGGTTCTTAGTTGGAGTCCCTTAAAAAGCTGTAGTCTGACTCAGTTGGACTCAATGGCCGAAATGGTTTACTCTCAAGGCTGGCAGATGATGCTGGCTGTTGGTTGGGAGTTTGTGTAGCTTCTCCATGTGACAGCCTTCTCACATCAAGGCAGCTGGGTTCCAAAAGCAAGCATTCCAAGAGACCAAAACTAGAAGTTTACTATTACTGTGTAACAAATTACCACAAACTTGGTGGCATAACACAATGCCCATTTACTATCTCACAGTTTCTGTGCATCAGAAGTCCAGAAGTCTGGGTATGGCTTAGCTGGGTCTTCTGCACAAGATTTCACAAGGCTGTGATCAAGACGTCAACCAGGGCTACAATTTCATCTGAGACGCAAAGTGCTTCCCCAAGCTCACTCAGGTTGCCGGCAGAAGTCATTTTCTGCCAATTTTAGAACTCATGGCAACTATATTCTTTGAGATCAACAAGAGAATGTCTCTGAGCTCAGTGAAAATCCAAACATATTTTTTCTTAAAAAAAAAAGCTTTGTTGAGATTTAATTCATATAATATACAGTTGACTCATTTGAGATGTGCACCTCAATGGTATTAGGATATTGACAGAGTTTGCAACCATCACTGCAATCTAATTCTAGAACATTTTTGTTATTCCAAAAAGAAATCTTGTGTCCCTTAGCAGTTACTTTCAATTCCATCCCTGCCCCTAGCTCTAGGTAACCAATAATCTAATTTTGTCTCTATAAATTTTTCCTATCCTTTCCATATCACATTAATGGAATCATTCAATATGTGGTCTTCTAAGACTTAGCATAATGTTTCAAGATTCAACTATGTTGCATCATGTGTTAATACTTCATTGCTTTTTATAGCCAAATAATATTTCTTTTTATGGTTATACCACATATTATTCTTTTGTTGATGAACACTCAGGTTGTTTCTGCTTTGGTGTCAATGTGAATGATGCTGCTACGAACACTGACATAGAATTTTTGGTATGGACATACGTTTGTAATTCACTCTGTTTTATATCTTGGAGTGGAATTGCTAGATTATTTACTAATTCTATGTTGGACTGTTTGAAGAACTGCTAAAATATTTCCCAAAGCAGTTGCACCATTTTACATTACCAACATCAATGTTCAAAGATTTCTATTTCTCCTTATCTTTTTCAACACTTATCGACTGTCTTTTTTATTATTATTATAACCATCCAAGTAGGTGTGTAGTATCTCACTGTGCTTTTGATTTGTATTTCCCTAATGACTACCATGTTGAGCATCTTTTCCTGTGCCTTTTGCCACTTACTTATCTCCTTTGGGAAAATATCTATTCAAATCTTTTGTTGATTTTTTAAAAATCTAAGCATAGTACCGGGCTACAAATGTTTAGTTTTTGAATATTGCCTTTGGCCCACCTGAGTCAGAGCTTCAAACATGTCCATCCCCCAGATGGTGTGCACTGCACCCATTAAATGTAAATGTACCCACCACCGCCACCCCTTCCCACCTGCCTGAATGTTACTACTATATGTGCACATAAGTATTGATCAGTTAATACCAATTTGATGGTGAGTAAATGTGGTGCTTGTTTTTCCATTCTTTGGATACTTCACTTAGTGGAATGGGATCCGGCTCTAACCAGGATAATACAAGAGGTGCTAGATCACCATTGTTCCTTATGGCTGATTAGAACTCCATTTTATACATATACCATATTTTATTAATCCACTCTTGGATTGATGGGCACTTGGGTTGTTTCTACATCTTTGCAATTGTGAATTGTGCTCCTATAAACATTCTAGTGCAGATGTCTTTTTTATAGAATGTCTTTTTTCCCTTTGGGTGGGTGCCCAGTAATGGGATTGCTGAATTAAATGATAGTTCTACTTTCAGCTCTTTCAGATATCTCCATATTACTTTCCATAGAGGTTGTACTAGCTTGCAGTCCCACCAGCAGTGTATGAATGTTCCTATCTCTCCACATCCATGCCAACATTTATTGTTTCGGGACTTTTGATAAAAGCCATTCTCACTGAAGTTAAACGATGTCTCGTTGTGGTTTTGATTGCATTTCCCTGATGATTAGAGATGTTGAACAGTTTTTCATATGTTTGTTACCATTAGTCTGTCTTCTTCTTAAAAGTCTCTGTTCATGTCCTTTGCTCCCTTTTTAATGGAGTTATTTGATCTTTTCTTGCTGAGTTTCCTGAGTTCTACACAGATTCTAGTTATCAGCCCTTTATCAGATGTGTAGCATGCAAATATTTTCTCCCATTCAATAAGTTGTCTGTTTGCTCTTATGATAGTTTCCTTGGTTGTGCAAAGCTTTTTAATTTGATCAGGTCCCATTTATTTATTTTTGTTGCTGCTGTGATTGTGTTTGGGGTCTTCTTCATAAATTCTTTCCCTAATCCAATGTCTATAAGAGTTTTTCCAATATTTTCTTCTGGAATTCTTATAGTTTCATGCCTTAGGTTTAAGTCTGTCATCCACCGTGAGTTGATTTTTGTGAGAAGTGAGAAGTGTGGGTCCTGTTACAGTCTTTAACATGTGGCTATCCAATTTTCCCAGCACCATTTATTCAATAAGGATTATTTTCCCCAGTGTATGTTTTTGTATGCTTTGTCAAAGATTAGATAGCTATATGAGGATGGTTTTATATCTGGGTTCTCAGTTCTGTTCCATTGGTCTATGTCTCTGTTCTAATACAACAGTGGAATAAAATTAGAAATCAACTCCAACATAAACTCTCATCTCTATACAATATCATGGAAACTAAACAACCTTCAAAAAAAAAAAAAACAAAATTGACACACCTCTTGTTAGATTAACAAGAAGCAGAAAAGAAAGGACTCTAATAAGCTCAATCAGGAATGAAAAAGGAGTAATAAAAACTGATATCACAGAAATACAAAATATCACCTATGAAAACCTCTATGCACATAAACTTGAAAACATGGTGGAAATAGACAAATTCTTAGAAACATACAGCCTCCCCAGGCTCAATCAGGAAGAAATAGAATTCCTGAACAGACCAATATAAAGTACTGAAATTGAAGCCAGCAACAAAAAAATCTTTCTAAAAAGAAAAGTCCAGGACCAGATGGTTTCACACCCAAATTTTACCAGATCTACAAAGAACTGGTGCCTATCCTGTAAAAATTATTTCACAACATTGAGAAGGAAGGAATCCTCCCCAATACATTTTATGAAGCTAACATTACCCCAATACCAAAACCAGGAAAGAGCAAAATAAAAATAGAAAACTATAGGCTAATATCGCTTATGAATATAGGTGCAAACATTCTCAGCAAAATCCTAGCAAACCGAATGCAGGTGCTTTTCCAAAAAAATACATCATGACCAAGTGGGCTTCATCCCAGAGATGCAGGGATGGTTCAATATATGCAAATGTATAAATGTAATTCACCACATAAAGAGAAGGAAAAACAAAGACCATATGATCCTCTCAATAGACGCAGAGAAAACATTTGACAAAATTCAGCACCCTTTTATGATAAGAATGTTTAACAAAATAGGCATAGATGGGACTTACCTAAAAATGATAAAAGCCATATATGACAAACCCATAGCCAACATCATACTGAACAGGGAAAAATTGAGAGCATTCCCGCTTAGAGCTGGAACCAGACAAGGTTACCTTCTATCACCCCTTCTATTCAACATGGTACTAGAAGTCCTAGCCAGAGCAATCAGACAAGAGAAGTAAATTAAGGGCATCCCAATGGGGACAGAAGAGGTCAAACTATCACTCTTTGCTGATGATATGTTCTTATAGCTAGAAAACCCCAAGGATTCTGCCATGAGACTACTGGAATTGATAAACCAATTCAGCAAAGTCTCAGGATACAAAATCAATGTACCAAAATCAGTAGCATTGCTGTACACCAGCAATAGTCAAACTGAAAACCAAATGAAAGGCTCAATACCCTTCACAGTAGCAACAAAGAAAATAAAATATGTAGGAATATATTTTACTAAGTAGGTGAAAGACTTCTACAGGGAGAACTGTGAAACACTGTGGAAGGAAATAGCAGAGAATGTAAAATGGTGGAAAACCATACCATGCTCATGGGTTGGCAGAATCAACATTGTTAAAATGTCTGTACTCCCCAAAGTGATCTACAGCTTCAATGCAATCCCTATTAAAATACCAACATGATTTTCCAGAGATCTAGAAAAAATAATTCTACACTTCATATGGAACCAAAGAAGCCCCTTAGAACAAAAGTAACCTTAAGCAAAAAGAACAAATTGGGAGGCATCAATTTACCAGACTTCAAGTTATACTACAAGGCTATAGTAACTAAAACAGCATGTGACTGTTGATATTTTTAAATTAGGTTATTTATATTTTCATTATTAAATTGTAAGAGTTATATATTTATATATATTATGGACACAAGTCTTTTACTAGATACGTGATTTGAAAATATTTTTCCTATTCTGTGGGTTGACTTTTCACTTTCTTGACTATGCCCTTAGAATTACAAAAGTTGATGAAGTACAATTTATCTATTTTGTCTTTGCCACTTTGCTATTGATATTGTATCTGAGAAATTTTTTTTTTAAGACAGGGTCTCACTCTGTTGCCCAGGCATGAGGGCAGTGGCATCATCATAGCTCACTGCAGCCTCAAACTTCTGGGCTCAAGTGATCCTCCTGCCTCAGCCTTCTGAATAGCTGGGACTACAGACATACACCACCACACCTGGATAATTTTTCTATTCTTTGTAGAGATGGGGTCTCACTATGTTGCTTAGGCTGGTCTTGAATTCCTGACCTTAAGTGATCTTCCTGCCATTGTCTGCCAAAGTGCTAGGATTACAGGCATGAACCACTATGCTTGGCAGTATCTGAGAAATTATTTCTCGCCTCAAGTTCATGAAGATTTACTCTTATGTTTTCTAAGATGTTTACAGTTCTAACTCTTATATTTAGGTTTATAATCCATTTTGAATTAATTTTGCAAATGGTGTGAGAGAAGGGTCCGACTTCATTCTTTGGATATCCGGTTGTCCCAGCACCATTTGTTGAAAAGACCTAAACTTCTTTTGAAAGGATCACCTGATTAATTCTGGCCTAACCAGAATAATCTCCCTTTGATTAACTCTAAGTAACTTACTAGGGACCTTAATTACATCTGCAAATGCATTCACCTTTGTCATATATGATAACATAATCCCTGAAGTGACATCCACCATGGTCACAGGTCCCAACCATGACGAAGAGGAGGCTACAGACAGGGCATGTGCTCTAAGGGGTGAAGATCTTCAGGACAACTTAGAATTCTGCCTGCCAAGGAAAGCTACCAGTGTCTTCAGGCGTGGACTTGAAAACTGAAAGAGCATAATTTCTACTATATTCTATTGGTTAAGCAGTCACAGAGCTAACCCAAATGCAAAGGAAGAGCCAGACTCTACCTCTTAATGAAAGGAATTTCTGAGAACTTGTGCCTGTCTCTAATCTGCCACAACTTGCTGTCTTAAAAAGCAGCTTTAGATAAGGTTTATTAAAATACTTTACTTCTAGTTTCCTTTTTTCTGTATTAATATTCTAAAGAACTCTGAAAATCAAAAAGATAACTTCTTATAAAGAAAAATCTGAAACAGAATCCAATAATTATCTGAGTTTACATACCGAGTAAGAATTAAAAATCAATTCTGATGGAAATTGGGCCTGATCCTCTACTAGTGTGTGCTTAGTACACGTCCAGGTAAATCACCTTGGTGATTTACATAGGACATATCACATAGGACAATCACATAGGACATTTTCTTCTTTGTGAACAACAGGTGACAGGTGACCGTGACTGACCTTAGGTGATTCAAATCATATACCGAGGCAGTTTTCTCAGAAGAACTCCAAATTACTTAATTAAAGCTGAAAGAGAAGGCCTCATTTTGATTCTTGAGGAAACATTTATAAATCCACTTTTATTTCTGTGGCTCTAGCATCCAAGCTAGTGTTACCATCAGCTCTATTCCCAACAATATTACCCTCACTGCCTCTTCCAGCTTAATTCTTTTTTGTTTTTTCTTTTGAGAAAGAATCTCACTCTTCTGCCCGGGCTAGAGTGCCGTGGCATCAGCCTAGCTCACAGCAACCTCAAACTCCTGGGCTCAAGCAATCCTACTGCCTCAGCCTCCCAAGTAGCTGGGACTACAGGCATGGGCCACCATGCCCAGCTAATTTTTTTGCACATATTTTTAGTTGGCCAATTTAGTTCTTTCTATTTATAGTAGAGATGAGGTCTCGCTCTTGCTCAGGCTGGTTTCGAACTCCTGACCTTGAGCGATCCACCCTCCTCGGCCTCCCAGAGTGCTAGGATTACAGGCATGAGCCACCGTGCCCGGCCCCAGCTTAATTCTAACAATGTATAGAATAAAAATACCAAATGGAATTGACTAACCTATGCCAATTTTTGTTAAAATATAGAGGGAAAAAAAAAGCTATACACATATGCAAATTTCACAAATATAAGTACCCTGTAGTAGTCAAGGCATTGCACAAAGCTTGTCTTCATGCAAGGGGATGACCAAAGTTTTTCTTTACTTCAATTAAACTCTCTAGATTATTCCATTTCTCTTGCATGTGAATAGATGTATCTTGGATATATAATAAACATACTCTGGATATATGAAAATCAACATGTGCGCTCTCTTTCTCTCTCTCCTAAAAGAAAAACTGAAGCGGAAATCTGAAGGAGGTTGGTACAACACTATACAAAGGAATAACCGGGTTATTAAAATAGATGTAGACTATTGGCACATATGTATGCTTACATCCATTAGCCTAGGCTAGAATGACTATAAAATTCTTTTTCTACTGTTCAAAAGACAAAAGAAGTAAACCTAAATCTCAAAATAAAAGATGTGGCTTGGTTCCCGAGCAGTTTCTAAAATTTGTTTTGATTAGTAACCCAAACTAGTCACTCCCATTTCTGAGCTTGCATCCTCATTTTTTAAATGGCAATAATCGTAAGTATTCCGCTTATCTCACAGGACTGTATTATGAGAAGCCAGTAAGATATGCCTGTATGTGTTACAGCATACTTTGAGCTGCTTTAAGAAAACTGCAGTTAAACTGGCTTGATCAGATAATTTCCTATCACATGACTTCCAGAGGCAGGGCTAACTTCAGAGTCGATGGCTTCAGTAATTCTGTGACATCACCAGAAACACACACTCTTTCCAACTCTCCTTTCTGTTGTCAAGAGATTTGGCTTAATCCGTGAACTTATTCCCCCACTGGTTATAAAATGACTATAAGTAACAGTAGGGGCTCTCTGCCTCTTTGTTCAAATCCAGAGAGAAAACAGAAAATCCTCCAGACCTTATCCCCATTCCTAGACTGATAACATTGATCAGTGAACTGTGATATAATTGACTTATAGCTGGATTCCTGGAAAGATCTGGCTTTAATTCATTAGGACCCATTCCTGGAGCTGGGAAAGGAAGAGTCTCTCATGAGTTCCAAGGCTATGTGAGGGATGTAAAGACCTATGAACAAAATTGGAGTTCTGTGAAGAGGAAATATGACAGAGGGCTGAGTAGGCAATCAACAGGGTCCAATACATACCAGGAAGTCACTTGGAAATAGTATAATGCATTTTTATAAATATACAATGAGATGTTATTTAACTATATTTCCTTCAAAGGCACCAGTTTGTCTTCCCTTAAAACTATATTGAAATTCTCCTAAACACCTTGATGAGCTTGTTTGGTGAGTATAACTTAATCTACTCTGTTTAAGGTAGATTTTTAAAGGTGTATTCTCATAAATTATCACATCAAAAACTATTATACAAGCAAGAATGGCTCCAAGGCATGGGTATAAAACATGATGTGGAGAGAATTTTTAATGAGATAGATTTTTATGGTATTTTAAATGAAGAAAAGTAGGTTTCAAAAAAGCACACACAAAAGAAGGAAGTTGGATCACTACCTTACACCATATACAAAAATTAATTCAAAATTGATCAGCCACCTAAATGTAAGAGTTAAACTATATAACTCTTAGAAAAAAACAAGGGCAAAAAGCTTCATGACCTCGGAATTGGCAATGATTTTTAAATATGACACTGAAAGCATAAGCAAAAAAGAGAAAAATAGACAAATTGGACTTCATCAAAGTTAAAAATTTCTATACATATAAGAATACAATCTACAGCGTGAAAAGGCAACCCATAGAATTGAAGAAAACATTTGCAAATTGTATATCTGATAAGGTTGTAATATACAGAATATACGAAGAGCTCCTACAACTCCAGAACAAAAAAGCAAACAAACCAATTTAAAAAAGAACAAAGGACTTGAATAGACATTTCTCCAAAGAATATATACAAATGGCCAAAAGCACAAAAAATTGTGCTCAACATCACTAGTAACTAGGGAAATGCAAATCAAAACTACAATGAGATATCACCTCCTATCCATTAGGATGGCTATTAAGAACAGCAACAACAACAAAAAGGAATAACAAGTGTTGGGGAGAATTTGGAAAAAGTGGAAACCTTGTGCACTGTTGAAAATGTAAAATGATGTAGCTGATATGAAAAACAGTATGGTGATGCCTCAAAAAATTAAAAACGGAATTACTGTTGATTCAGAAATTTCACTTGAGTATAGACCTAAAAGAATTCAAAGTTAGAGTCATAAAGAGATATTTTTACACCCACGTGCATAGCAGCATTTTTCACAAGAGCCAAAAGTGTAAACAGCCCATGTGTGTGACAGATTAATGAATAAACAAAATGTGATATACACATTCAATGAAATATTATTCAGCCTTAAAAAGGAAGGGAATTCCAACACATGCTACAACATGGATGAACCTTGAAGACATTATGTGAAGTGAAGCAGGCCAGTCGCAAAAAGACAATTACTGTGTGATTCCACATAGATGAGGTACCAAGAGGAGTCAAATTCATAAATTCATAGAGAAAGAACGTAGAATGGTGGTGGCCAGCGGTGTTAGTGCTTGGTGTGTGGAGTGTCAGTTTGGGAAGACGAAAGAGGCTCTGTCAATGGATGGTGGTGACAGACGCACAACAGTGTGAATGTACTTAATGCTACCGAACTGTACACTTGAAAATGGTTAAGATGGTAATTTATGTTATGCATATTTTACCACAGTTTTTAAAATACAATGTGTATAGAAACATTTACAATTTTACTCCTAAATTTTCTAAAATGTATTACACATGTAATAAGAAAAACACTAATGCAAATATCTATCCCGGGTGTTATCTCATATTTCCCTGCCTCGTAAGATCTCCAAATGACTGCTTGAATTTCTATTCCACTTCTGGTGGAAGTTGTAAGTTCTCTCCCTGGTTTCTACTAATTCTTCGTTGTGGAATTTTCCTCTGAGTCTCAGTTCCTGATCCCACTGAATCATTCCATGTCAAGAAAATTTTCATGTACCCTCAAGAAAGCTATTCTCCTCTATATTGCATCTACCCAAACTCCCCTCAATTTCACAAAAGCAAAAGGAAGCACTAAAACCCCTCATAGACGTGTGTTTAAAGAGTTAACTGAAGATTTGGAGAGACAGCAAGTGGAGTTTGTTTATATTCACAACCCCGTCAACTTTAAGTTGAATATTAGGCACCCAGCCCTTAAAAGTCATCACAGTCCCTCCACTCCGGTCACTTTGCACCTCTGACACCCGAAGCTCACACCACTTCAGCCCAGTGCGGCTCCTCTCTTTCTCTCCTCTTTTCCCTCTTCCTCACACATTCTCTTCTGCACGCTTTCTCCTCTCCCTTAACGCTACAAATTTTCTATATCCTACGAATAATTCAGGCTACTCTATCCCCTATCCCGAAATTAAGCTCTAAAACGTCCTATGGGATCAGCAAAATGAAGAGCCCTTCATCCAGGTCTTCTCCTTTTTATTAATGTAATAGAAGGAAATTGTAGTCAGGATAGGCATTCTCCCCTCCATTCCAAACAAAAGGACAGAACCCAGATCTTCTTTCCAACACACTCCCATCTTTCTCCTCATGTGAGAGCTGTGTAGTTCTCACGTGGGGCTCTATGAGCTGCTATCTAGGCAGATTTGCCTCCTTGGAGACAGCGGGCCATTCTTCTCTGTGGCTTCCCACAGAGAGGAACAGTTCATTTGACCCTAGTCAGTTCCAAGGCCTAATTTTGCAGACCACTTTTTTCAGGGGCAGCCTGTGAGGTCCGTTTGCCCAGTCCTTATAATAAGTGCTGGAACTCATTGTTGGCATAACCTACTACAGTGAACTCTACTGGGAATTGCAAGATATTCTCCTTCCTCTGCATCCTAGGAAGGAGCTCCTTGATGTTTCCTCAGACCTTGAAAAGGGAGAGGAAATAAAAGAAGAGATATCTCACATTTAGCTAAACAAACTACATAGAGCAAGATTTATTCATCTCTGGTGCTTAGGTTCTATGAGGGTTTATTAGTTAATGCATATTATGTATTTGAAAAGGAACAATAGCTCCACGTGTAGGAAATAATGCTTTAAAAATGAATGGGCAAGATGATTTAAGTTTCTATTCAAGACTGGTATGGTTTGGCTTTTACTAACCATTGGTTTTGAAGGAAGGGGAAAACGTTTTAAGTAATGCCTTTTAAATTGGTATAAATGGATGATTGCTGATGTTTTAATAAAAAAAAAACCCTCATTGTGTTATTTTGATAGTATAAAGGAATTACTTGTAAAAGATTTTGAACCAGTCATTTATTATTCTCTGAAATCTACTCCATTTATTCTTCTGTCCATAAAATCAGTGACTAATCTTTTCACTCATTGATATAATTCTCTAAACATGTTCACGTAATGTTTTGGTGGATGCAAGAACAAGGTAAGAGGGATGTAAAGGTAAGTTGTAGAAGTCATGAGAATGGTAAATGAAAGGGATTCTGTGATTTATCAACTTTAGAAATCAAAGAAAGAACCCACAGTCCAAATAAAGCCAAATGGATAATTATGAATGAGTTGCTAATATGAAACTATTATACTATCAAACCACAAAAGAGATGATAATTTAAGAACAATAGAGAAATGATCTAAGTGTATGTAACTTTTTGTTTTGGCAGCCAGATGAACAGTAATATTTTTCCTAATGTTGTTAATACATAATAGTGTGAAGGTTATCTGCTGGCATTCAGCAAAGTAGACTCTAACCTATGGAAGTGATCAAAGAAATATGATCAGATGTGAAAATAATTAAACTGAATGCCAGGAAACCAGTTTCTCAGGCAAGAGCTGTCACCCAACTCCCTACAGGACTTCAGGTCATACATAATCCTTTAGTCACATCCGTCCATTCTTTCTTGTGTTCATTCAATAACTATTTCTTGAAATGCTTACTATTGTGTACAAACAAAGAAACGATAAATTCTGGATTGCAAGAATTGATTAGAAATGTCCAGTGGCCTCAAATAACTCTGTCTAGAGGGAAAGACAAATAACTGAGATGTTTGTTGCATTAATCAATGTCTTTAGGTTTAGGGTAGCACCATCTACCAAGTATTGTTGTAGCCAAGAGGAAACCACATTTTTGCACTCCATTCCTCACTGTCAAAGGAAATGTCACCAGTTCTGTCCAACCCAAGTATTTCAGTCACAATGCAAATGGCTATTAAAGATGAGGTGCTGGGTGGGCTGAGAAGGGCCATCTAGCCTTCCAGAGTGGAAAGAGCAGAATCTCCAAGCTCATTCTCACACCACTGTGCCTGGGAGGCACTACGGCCACAATTTGTGAACCCAGGAACTTTTCATTTTCAAGAGCCTATGAAAATGTTTGTACCCTGAAAAAAACAAAAAGCAAAAAACTATTGGCTGCAAAATTCAAAAACAAAATTGTAAAATAAAGATTTGTAATTATTTTTCTCTACAGCTACAAAGTTACTTATTTTTTAACAATAACTCAACAAATACAGTAATAAATAAATTATGTTTGAAGTTGGGTATCCATTTTAACATATTTGAAAGAATATGGTCTGGGGCTTCCTAAAGTAAGAGTGGCCAGGACTCAAAGGTCTTTGAATAGTCCCTGTATAGACAGACATGGGATCAATCCTGGCTTAGTCAGATACTGGTTGGGTACTTGATAAACTATCTTGAATATCTTAAGCATTAGCTTAGTATTTTGCAACATGACGATAATATTCAACTTAAAGTAACATAATGAGTAATAAATAATTTATTATATGGAAGTTACCTAGCATAATTCCTGGCACCCACCGGCTAGTCAATAAGTGCTATTTTTATGTTCTTCCATGTATATTAGGCACAACTGTTGATACATTTACTTTACTTTTCCATAAATTGCCACTTTTGTATTTTGTTCTTTTCAACTATGTATTTAGACTTAAGTGACATCCCAATGTGATCTCAATCATGTAACCTGATTTTTTCTTAAGTTTTATTTTATTTTGAATTGATAAATAATAATTGTATATTTATGAGGTATAATATGATGTTTTGATGCATTGAAATCTTGTGGAATGATCCAATCAGGCTAATTAACATCCATCACCTCAAGTACTTATCATTTTTTTGTGGTGAGAGCATTTAAAATATTCCATTTTAGCTATTTTAGAATGCGCAACACATTATTATTGACTGCAGTCACTGTGCTGTGCAGTAGAACACCAGAACTTATGCCTCCGGTCTAACTAAATCTTTGCACTCGTTGTCCAGCATGTCTCCTTTTCCCATCGGCACTCCCTACCTCGAGCATCTAGTGGTGAGAATTCTTGGAATCAGTTTCAACATAATAACTTTCACACACAGTTTATCTGGTCCTGCTAATGTCGACTTCACGCTGTGCACATCTGATTGCTGCTATTCTCCCAAACATTAGGATATGAGGAATTATGAGGATAACTGTGATACATCCAGAGATATCTTGACTTCCCAAGGTAGTGCTGTTTTAACACTGAGAAAGGGGGCTTACCTGGCTGATGCCCATGATGATGTTTACTCAAGAGACACTTCATGGTCTCTTCAGAGAATTTCCCTGCCCCACCGCTAAACTTCTCCCATTTTTTTCTGTATTCTTTTGCTGAACTTATGTGAAAAATAACAGATTTTGCTGTTGAAAAAGTCATTCATCCTAACTAACTACATGTTTAATAGTATGATTTCTTTTTAAAATTATGAAGCCTTGAATAGCCTTTGGAGAGTTCCTTTTTATTTTATGTTTGGCATCGAAAATCCTGGAAAAAGTTCCATCCTTTCAGAGAAAGAAAAATCTGCATAAGGAACGGATGAGTGAGATTTTCACAACTCAGCCTGCATTTCCCTTCCTTCTCCAAAGTTCATCGTTTTTGTTTTGAGCATTGCTTTCTTGCCTGTATACCCCAAATGTATTCTTTTATTACTTTTTCTTAAAGGTTTTGTATGTTTTCTTATACATAATATCTTCATTAACTGGTCATTTGGTTAAGCAATCACGTTGATTTTATTGATGTTAGTGTGGTATGTAACCAGTAAAAATGTTATTACAGGCAATTAAGTCCCTTGTCTCTGCCTCAAGTATGATCTATTTTTGTCATTGTAAGCTTTGCATGCTTCATACACTTTTGCAAGATCCATAAAACCTTTGCTCTCACTGAACCAGCCCAAGGACAGGAATAGGGAATCCTCTGAATCTTCTACTTAACCTCAAAACATCACATTAAACCATCAATAGAGGCAAATGTATTTGGCTCCTGAAGGACAAACTCTGGTCACAAAAAATTGTTTATCAATAGAAATGTTACAAAAACTGTGTAGTGTGTATGATTTAAATTTAAGTGGAATCCATGAAGAATTCAAACTATTGACCCATGTCAGTGGATATCTCTTCTCAGATGCATTCTTCATGGGTTGAGAGAAGCTTTAGGTTCTAGTTACAAGACACCCATTTTATAGATTCAAGTTTAGGAAAGTTCAGTGAGTTTCCCAAGATAGTTTCTGCTTCTGATTTAATGCAGAAGAAGGAATAGAATATAGGTCTTCTAGGCTCCTAACCTCCTGCTCTTTCCTCCACACCAAAATATTCTTGCACCATGAGCCTCTTCTCATAGCCTTTTTAAAAGAATCCCAGGTAGTTCCTGGGGAAAGACGAAAAGGTTGTTATCTGAGAACCAATGAGTTAAGGATTATGTATCTCTAGGCCTGGTTGACACATCAGGGTCCTAAGTTGGCAGTCTTCTGTCTTCCTAAAGTTCTGCTTTTGAAAATTTTATACTAGAGCATCACGGGGGTCAGATACTGTCTGACACTCTTGTTGCTCCTCAGTGAAAAGTATATTTTTTCGTATACTCAGAGTAATTCCACAGTGGTTCTTAAGATAAATTTATTATAGCTCTTAATCCTCTCCCAGTTTGTGAATTTAGATGAATAAACAACTATTATTCCATTTTGCAGCAATATGGAGTCACAGAATGAAAACCCAGAAAAATTAAAGCGTAGATAGTTGCATTTGCTCAGCACTTGACAGTGGGCAAATTCCTTTCCACGTGCATTATCTCATTTGATCCTAACAACAACTGCAAAAGCAGAAATCACTGTCTCCATTTCATGTATCAGAAAGCCCAGTGAAGTTACATAATTTGACCAAAGTTACTCAAACAGCAATAAACTGACTATTTTAGTCTTGTGCACCAATGGTAAAAATCTGAATATTTCTTTCCATATACATATATTTATTTATAAATTGTACATACATAGTACTCCATTAATATGTTGAATGTGTTATAAAACATTCACAAAATAGGAATTTAAAAGGAGAGATAAAGATAAAATAACCATATTTTTAAGGTTGCATATTGTATATATGCAATTTTTAGTTGCATATTTTTGTCAATAAAATAAAAGTTTTGCTCCCAAAAATGATAAATGATGGTTTTAGTGCAAAAAATATGACTCAGTATGCTTTATTATTTTTGAAAATTTTCATTTAATACTTGTGATTTAGCAATTTGAAATTCTGATTGTAAGTTCAGTTTATTTTCATACTTGATTTTATGGCCAGATAAGCGGAAAAGCCACTCAACATTAATATGTAAATATAAATAGAAGAAGTGCATTGTTGATCATACTGATTAAATTGTGGAAATCATTTTCAGGTTCATCCACTAATTATGCAATGTTTTCTCTTAAAATTCTGTTAAAAATTTCCCTCTTATCTGACCTCAGCTAATTATTCTTGCAAACTAATCAGAAGATATTAAGGTACTGCAATTTTATATTATTAACAAATGAGCTCAGACTTACAGTCTTACCTCTGACATGTAAAGAGCTTGGAAGTCATTGCTCTCATTTTTTTCTACAAAATAAATTTGAACAAACTGAAAATCAACAAATTGTCTTGTGTCTATGAGGAAACTGAGGTAGCAGGGCAAACCTCAACCCAGAAATCTCACAGCTGAGACCTGCTTATCTGCTTATCAGGAACCACTGGAGCTTTAAAGTAGTGGTAACACTTAAATGGTAATTTTGATGACTTACAAGAGATTAAACTTGGACCAGTTTAAGAGTAAGAAAATCCCAAAACTTAGGAGGGTCCCCTCACTTTTACAATTAGGAACCCAAACAAGCCTTCATGGTGAAGAGGCAAGAAAGACCCCTCATGGCTCTGGCAGGAACAACCATTGTGAAACACACCCAGAGCACTCTCTATAACAAAGGACTACTCTCCAGGGGAAAAAAGACTTTACCCAAGCCGTATCCCACCTGGAAGAAAGATACTTTTCTGACTTTTGTCTCCTTTAGCCTTCCTGTCTTACCTAAGAGAGGAGCAGAACTAAGAAACATCTGTGAAGGTCAAAGCCCAGGGACTCAGGTCCACTAAAAGGCTGTGATTTAATCATTAGATTACAGAACACTTCCCTTCTCCGACCTTACCAACAGAACTTTAGTAGAATAACAGTGGATCACAGCTCAAAGAGCAGCAAGTCATGGTGTCCTAGTCCATTCACGCTGCTATAACAAAATACCTTAAACTGGATGGCTGAAACACCAAATATTTATTTCTCACATTTCTGGAAGGTGGGAAGTCAAGGTACTGGCAGATTTCCTGTCTAGTGGGGCCTGCTTTCTGGTTCACAGATAGTACCTTCTCATCAAGTCCTCACATGGTGGAAAATCCAAACCAGCTCACTTGGTTTTACTTTTTCTTTTATTTTTTTCCTTTTTTATTTTTTTTATTTCCACCCAAAGTTCTTCCCTACCTGGGCATCTTTTTTTTTTTTTTTTTTTAATTGGGGGAAAACTACAAAGCATTTACAGTACAATGTTTACAGTCACAATTTGTAGTGAGCTGATTTCCCAAAATATATTACCACTCAAGTTGACTTATCTTGTTACATTCAAAAATCTACT
>CAUYRT010093258.1:0-19441 GCA_963574885.1 Lepilemur ruficaudatus | reverse complement strand
GTGTGACTCTCTCCAGGTCCCTCAGAGAGAAATTTAGAACAAAGACTGGTGGTCAGAGTTCATCCTCGGTTCTCTCTTATCTGCACTTTCCATGTGGTGGGGGTTTCTGAAAAACAACTGAAGAACATATGTTAAGAGGTTATTTTTTAGTTTTTGCAGGGAACTAAAGTACCTTGCGACTCTGGATTGCTTGGAGGACTATTGTTACTGTCTTCCTACTCGTGAGGTTGCTTATTTACTTTTCAAGGCTAGCTAGGTGCCCAGAATTCCCTTGAAGGAAATCAAGATTTTTACTTTATTTCTATGTTCGAGGGAGCCCAGTAGGCCCCCAAGAGGGGTACCTGCTCCATCTCAGAAATAGTTCACATACCCTAAAATTTACCTATTTAAAATATACACATCAACAGTTTTGGGTATATTTTATTATTAGCTTTTAAAAATTGTGGTAAATACATAAATAACATAAAATTTGCTGTTTTAATCATTTTTAAGTGTATAATTCAGTGGTATTAATTATATTCACAATGTTGTGAAACTGTTAGGTAGATAGCAGGGGTCTCCTAGGGACAAAAGTGGGTGCTGTTGCCTTGGTGCAGTTGCCCCACCTGGGAAGAAGGACAAGCATGGGCTCCAGGCCCCCATCTTGGTCCTGCCCTACCCTAATTCTGCCTGAGCTACTGCTATACCTGGGGTAGGAGGGAACACCCTATGAATCCGCCAATCAGAACTCAGCGTGACAGCTGCAAAAGAATGCAGAGGACTCTCTAGCCCATGGGCCAAGCAGCATAGGTACCATCAAGTCTGGAAATTGACCTAGGACAACCCACATGTACAGTTAAGACTCAGGTAAAGCAACTCCCAACTGTCCAATCAAAGTGGTTCCATGGTGACATCTGAGCCACAGGGAGGTCCCAATCCAGGCACTATGAAATGAGACTGAGACCATAACCAACCTCTTTTTGGCTCCTTCCTTTTGCTCTTCCTTTGCTGCAAATGGGTCCAGTCATCATCTGTGGCGTATGTACCATGCTCTATAAGCCTGTATCTTGCTCTTGCCCTATAATCCTATCTTTCTCTCCTCAATAAACCTCATTTTTGTGCTTGGCTTACTTCGGTGTGTCTGGTCATTCTTCAGCCATGAGTATGTCAAGAACTGACATTTCAGACTGAAACCTGACAAAACCATCACCACTATGTGTTTCCAAAACTTTTTCATCACCCCAAACAGAAACTCTGTAACCATTAGTCAATAACTCCCCGTTTCCCCTTCCTTTCAACCTCTGGTAACCTCCAATATACTCTCTGTCTGCATGAGTTTGACTATTCTAGAAATTTCATATGGGTAGAATTATGCATTATTTATCATTTTGTGTCTGGCTTATTTCACTTAGCATAAGTTTTCAAAATTCATCCATGTTGTATGTGGCATGTATCAGCACTTCATTCCTTTTTATGGCTGAATGATATTCTAGTGTATGTATATACCCCATTTTATTTAGCCATTCGTCAGTTGATGGAAACTTGGGTTGTTTCCACAGTTTGGCTATTGTGAACAATGCTGCAATGAACACTGGCATACAAATATCTGTTTGAGACCTTGCTTTCAATTCCTTTGGGTATATACCTAGGAATGAAATTGCTGGGTCATCTGGTAATTCTATGTAACAATTCTTTTAATGCGTATATCTCCTACTGGTTCTCCTCTGGTTGAATGCTGACTGATACAAAGGCATGGGATGGGAGAAGGGAGAGAAAGAGAGAACATGACACATTCGTAGAACTGAATGTAGTCCATGGTGCATGTTAGCTGTATTTGCACCAAATTTTTTCTTTTTGACATAACATTACTGATAAAGTTGAAACTCTTACAATCCCTTCTTCACTTCCGCATCCACTACCTTTTCTTTCCTAGGATAAGGAATATTCTACAGCTGCTGTGTATCCTTCTAATCTATGTTTATGCATTTTCTATATATGTAAATTTAAATATATATGAACAACTGTTAAATTTTGAGTTTTAGAAATTTACATAAATGGCATACTGCTTTATTTTTACCTTCTTCACTACAATTTATTATGCATTCATACAAATTTATATATGTAAATCTAATTCATTTGTTTTAACTTCTGAATAGCATTCCATTTTTAAAAAACACCATTATTTTTATACACTTCTTTCTTTTGTTTTTGTTTTTTTGAGACAGAGTCTCACTCTGTCACCACAGGTAGAGTACAGTGGCATCATCATAGTTCACTGCAACCTCAAACTCCTAGGCTCAAGGGATCCTCCCACCTCAGTCTCCTGAGCAGCTGGGACTGCAGGTGATCACCACTACGCCTGGCTAATTTTTCTATTTTTAGTAGAGATGGGCTTCACTCTTGCTTAGGGTAGTCTTGAACTCCTGAGCTCAAGCGATCCTCCCACCTTGGCCTTCCAGAGTGCTAGGATCAAGAGCCACTGCTCCTGGCCTATATGCTTCTTATTGATTCTAATTTTCTATTTCAAAGAATGCTACAATGGATCCTTTTGCATGCTTTCTTATGAAAACATGCAAAAATTTAAGATGTAATTAAATTTGAAATTTTTATCACTCTTTTATCTCTCTCTAATCTGATATTTGTGACATCCATTGAAGTTTTAATTTCAGAGATTACTTTTTTTGAGAAGTTTCATTTGGCTCTTTTGTTTTTCCAAATTTACCTGTTCTTTTGACATATTTTCCTATCATTTCATTATGATACTTCCTCTAGCCTACATAGAAAAGAGAGGGGTTAGAAAAGAAAGAAGGCGGTATTGTCAGGACTTGGTAACTGACTGAACATGGGAAGTAAAGAAGGATACAAGATGAAAATATTAACAATGAACATTTATTGAGCACTCAGTACGTCAGGTGCTGTGCTGAGCATATTACATGCATGAACTCATTAATCCTCTGTGCAGTAAAGGATTTGGTCCTCGACCAGCTCCTGGGAGGTCACCTCTAGGCTTGATAAGAATGTCTATATTTACCTGGAGCTTTGGGCCATGCCAGATAGTCTATGTTAACATGTCATTTATGGGGAGATTTGGGTTCACATGGCATCAGCTTGACCTCTGAAGAGCCTGGAGACTAAGGTCAGCTATGTGGGTGGTAGCTGTGACTGATCCCATTAAAAGTCTGGATACTAAGGCTCAGATGAGCTTCCTTGGCTGGAAATACTCCATGCACATTGTCACACATTTTTGCTGGAAGAAGTGCGTGTTGTCTGCATGACTCCGCTGGGAGAGGAAAACTGGAAGCTCTGTGCCTCGTCTCCCCTGGACTCTGCCCTATGTATCTCTTCCCTTTGTTGACTTGAGTCTTTATTCTTTTGCTGTAATAAACCTTAATTGTGGGTATAATGGTATTTCTGAGTTCTGTGAGTTCTTTTAGCCAGCTGTTGAACCTGAGGGTGGTGTTGGGGGACTTCCAAATTGCATCCTTGCAAAAGCCTCTTGAGCTGGATATTATTATTACTTTCATTTTTATGGATGAGTACATGGAAGCTTAGAGAAAGTAAGTGAGGAATAATAAAACTTGAGTGTAAATAAAGACCTGCATGATTCCCATACTTGTGATTCTAAACTTTCTAAACCAATGCATCCTATACTTCTGGCTTGGGTGACTGGATATACTTCACCAAGGATGGGAATTGGGAAGAAATAGATTTTGGGGAAGATACTTTGCTCTTTTTTGTGGCAGTTGGATGCATGGGTGTAGAGCTCAGAAACCAGGTCTGGGCTGGAGCTAGAGATTTAGGAGGTCAGAGGTGGAGGTGACATGATGGGAATGAATGCTCTCATCAAGGGAGGGATATAGGGAGAAAAGAAAAGGACTGAGAACAGAATCCAAGACCCACCAATGTGGGAAGATGGCATAAAGGAGCCATGAAAAGACAATGGACATGAACAGTCAGAAAGAAAGGAAGGGAACCAGATAATCACACGAAGAGTACTGAGGGAGAAGAGTGTTTTAAGAAGGAAGGCATGGCCAATGGTGTCAAATTAGCAAATGTGTCACAGAAGATAATTAAATAGTGTCTACTGGATTTGGAAACGAGGAGACCTTGGCAGGAACAGTTTCAGATTAGTGGTGGGGGATTAGTGGTGGGGGTGGGATGGAGTCATCAGGGAAAGGTGAGGAGGGTATGGCAACGGGGAGGTAGACAGCACTTCCTTTGTCACTTGCACTAGTCATTCAGCATTCACTTGATTCCTCGGGTTGCTGTTTTAACTGTTACTTTTCATCTCCCAGGAGTTGTGATCTCCTTCAAGTCACAGCCTGTCTCTGACCCTGAGTCCCATACAGAATTTGCCATAGCAACTTGCAGCTGCAGATTCTTATTTAATAAGAGTTAGGTGTGCTGAACAGGAATCATGGAGTGGGTGGGCCAGCTATACAAAGGGAACCACTCCTGGTGGGGTTCAGAGCACACCTGGGTAGGCAGGGGCTCATGGCATGCAGGTGTGTTTGGGAGTTAAGCGAACCTCTGGATCAGAGAAATCCAGTCTGAAATCATGGTTCTGCTACTTTCTGTATAACTTTGAGCAACTGTTCTTAAGTCTCTGTTTCCTTATTTATAAAAAGAATGTATTAGTTTGCTAGGGCTGTCATAACAAAATACCACAAACTAGGTGGCTTCACCAACAGAAATTTTCTCACAGTTCTGGAGGCTAAAAGTCCAAGATCAAGTTGTTGTCGGGTTTGGTTTCTTCAGAGGCCACAGTTCTTGACTGGTCTGCTGCCACCTTCTTGCTGTGTTCTCACATGGTTGTGTCTAGGTTGTCTGTGTTCTAATCACCTCTTCTTATAAGGACACCAGTCATATTGGATTAAGGGCCATTCTAATGACCTCATTTTAACTTATTTACCTCTCTAAAGGCCCTATCTCCAAATACAGTCACATTCTGAGGTACTGGGGTTTAAGGCTTCAACATGGGAATTTTGCCAGGGACACAATTCATCTCTAACAAAGGTGGTAACAGTAAAAATTATTTTATATGATTTGGGGATGAATAATTGAGAAAATATACCCAACACATTTAGTGCAGTTACCTACAGTAACTCCTAAGAAAATAACCAAGAAAACCTGCAGGCCTAGAAAGGCAGTGTTCTTCTAGCTAGAAAAGGAAGTAGAGAAGAAAACCCGAGGTTCACTTCCTGGGTCAATTCTTTTGGAACACATTTCCTGACAAACACCTGTGCCTACAGGTGGGTGTCTCTTTGCTATGATCACGTTCGCCTACTTCCATGAGTAACTGCTCTCCTGATTTCCTTCCCCCTTGATGGTGAATTTTTTAATGTCAGGCATCATGTCTGTCTTCTTTACATCAACATACAAACAAGACAAACTGTATAAACGTATTTGTTGAATGAATGAATGATTGTCAGTGTTTTTCTGAGATAATGCAGTGACTTTTTTCCCTCACATTTTTACAGCAAAGGTGTACATAAAATAAATGAAGAATTAATAATACTAAAAACATTGCTTTGATTCACAGGTAATTTGAATCTTTTTTTTTTTTCAGAGACAGTGCTGTTGAGGTTTTTCCCTTTGAATAAAGGAAACCTGATAAGTGTGCATAGCACGTAACCCGCATACTGTTATGCTTCCTCAATATTTAGCTAGCTTTCTCTTTCTTCTTCCCCACTGCCCTAGAGCAAATACTGAATTTTAATTTTGTAATTTTATATCTAAATTTTAGCTGTAGCCTTTTCACCATTATGAATATATGGATCCCACTCTCCCCTAAGAAACATCCAAACTCAAAACAAGCTTTATGTAAATTTACCTTCTCAACTTTATGCACCTGAGTTAAATGAGGCTCATAAGAATGCTTGCAATTCAGTTAATGTTTTCCTCCTGACACAGAATTTTAATTTGGAATTGTATTTTTGAAAAGGTGGTGCAGTTTAGGAGGCTGACAGTTTTGGAGGTCATTTAAAAATGATGCTTTCCCTGTTAAGGGTAGTAAGAGGGCTTCTTCTAGGGTACTAACTAGGCCCAACTTCACCAAGGTCAGGGAGCAACAAATGTCCTTGACACTGAAAAGGTCTGTTTGGAAATCTGAGAAGTATTTAGAGCTCCAGTTCTTGTGTTTAATGCTGTTAATAGGCAGCAGAATGCTAATTAGTCAGATTAACTAAGTGGTGAGTCACGCTGTAACCCTTCTCAAAAAAGAAGGGCCCATTTTGAGATGCTGAATGAGGACATAAAGGCAGCCAACCATACCATTCTCAAAAGATAAGAGGGTACCAACGATGCTGTGAATGTAGCAAGTGAATTAAGTTTCATACATGTGTGCATGTATATGTATGTGTGTGTGTGTGTTCATGCATCAGGTTTCATATCTTGAGCTTACTCTAATAAGCACTTAGAAGAATCCTACAGTAAATGAATATTTCCAAATTATTTCATCTGATCAATTTATTCGTTAAGGAAAATCTATTTGTAATTCTTGTTTGAAATAAAAATTCTAAAACTTAAGAATTCCACAGGTTCCTGGACCCTGTGGTTTTGGGCTTGTAAGTAGAGGGGCCAGAAGGTGGAGGCAGATTCTGAGGCAGGGCTGGGTCTCGGATGTGGGCATGAGGGTTCAGCCACACTTTTTTGGGAAGGATGTCTTAGCAAGGATTTCTTAGGCTTTCTTCAGGAAAATGTAATTTCCCAGTTATCTATTTGCTTATTTTACAGTGTTTTTCTTTCTTCTCTCAGTTGTTTCAGTGATGACCCAAATAAAAGATCTTTAAACAGGATTCCTTCTAAAGGCCTTGGTGGACAGTCCCAAAGTGTTACTTGTCCCCTACAATTGTGATGGTGCTTCACTTTCTCCTACTCTCAGCACAACAGGACTGTTACAAGATGACCAAGGCAGGGCTACTGATGCCTACTGACTTAAAATAGAAATACGCAGGAGAATTTGTAGACATGTAGCTATGATATGAAGGCCAAATCATCAAGTGTTCCCAATTCTCCCAGTACCCTGTCAAGCGATGCTGAGAAACAAATGGCTTTTGCTTAGGAGGACCTAGACTAGGGGTATGAAACATTTTGTTTCTTTCTTTCTCCATATCTTTAACTCCCCCTTAGGAGAGGAAGTACTTTCATTTATCAAAAGCAAGTAAAAAAAGAAAAAATCGTGGAGTTGGGACATTCTAGTTTTGGTGACAGTAAGATGGTAGTGTGTGCTGTGGGAAGGTGTCTTAATAGAGGTGAATCCAGGAGAAAGTGTGCGATTGGTGAGTGTCACCTAACTGATCTCCTGATGTGACTTTGAATATCTCTGAGCATCTTCAGGTTTCCTCTAACAGGAAAAAAGGACTGCCTGGAGAGAAGGTGTGTGTGTGCCTGCGCTGGTACAATTGAAGATTGTAATCAAAACAAAACAAATTTGGCGTCTGGTACTACATAATAAATGGTGCCATGTTAAGTCATTTGGATTTTATTGTACAATTAACTGGGGGCCACAGTCAACATTATTTCGAGCAAGATAATTTTAGAAAGATCATTCTAGCAGCCAGCAGATTAAAGAGGCAGAAGCAGGAGTACCGAGGGAGAGACCACTGAGGGGACTGTTGATGTAACACGGGTTCAGGGTCTCTGATCTGGTGCCTGCAGTAAAGCTGTGTCACTCAAAGAGTGATCTCTGCCCCAGCGGCACAGACATCACTTGTGAGCATACTCGAAGTGCAAATTCATAGGCCCTTCTCTGACTTGTGTATCCAACTCTCTCGGGATGGGGTCCAGGAAACTGTTTTCACATGCTATCTGGGAAATTCTTATGAACATTCAAGGTCAAGGACACCGCTGTTAAGGATACTCACGGGAACTGTCCCATTCTTCTATTGGTCACCTGCATGTGACTCTAAGCTCCTGCTCTGGAGACTGTACCCTTCAGGGTTAACTTTCCATCTGAATGCAACAAGGGAATGCTTTTCAGAGACCAGGGTTCCACTTGGAAAACCACAACTTCCAGGGAATAAATCAGGCCACCTGGGAATAGTTTAGTCTCTTTACTTGAGAGGAGTGTTTCATCAGCTTCGATTCATCAGAGGATCTGGGCTGCATAGTAATAATAATCGTCTGATGACAACTAGCATTTATTTAAAGGGAAATGGATAATGGCGGGGTAGGGAGGTCTTAAGTGTTGAGTGGCAATAAATCCTCTCTCTTTGTCTTTGTGGGCTAGGATAACACTAATCATTCTCTTCCTTCCTTCCTCTCAGGGCTATGCCCAGGCAGAAAAAAAAGCAGGCAGCAGCCTAATGGGGGAGGTTTCAGGGATACCACGAAGACCTCCAGGAAGGCCCCAAATCCTTCCTGTCTGTCAATGTTCCCTTATGTACTGGGCACTCTGAAATTCTATTACCTTCTTTTTTTACTTAAACCTTAATCACATAAAATAGAATTTCTTCTTAGTGGGTGGTAATTTAATAGTATTCTTCAGTGAATTTGAGGAGGACCCCAAATATGTGTATGTAAATATACATGTACTATAGCACCAGTATTATAGACATTATATTAATGCAAAAATAATAATGAAAATATAAATGTAAATTGTACATTTCTCCCAATCCCCAATGGATTGTGTTGACAAATTCTGCTTCATGGATTCCTGCTCTGAAACGGAGGTCTTAATCTGGGAAAATCCATGATGGGCTCCAAATGGTTGGTCAACCCCCTGAGATAGTATGCAGAATTGACAAGCATTTTTTCTGGAGAGAAGGTGTACCTAGAGCTTTCTCACAGAGCTTTTTTAAAAGGTTAAGAATCACAGGTAGATGAAAGAAGGATCTACAAATAGGATTTTGCAGGGGGTGTGGTGCTATCTCTATTTTATAAATAGGCAAATGGTGACTTGGCAAAATGAGATGATTTCCTGCAGTTTACTTGGCAGGAATGGGGTGGATCTGCGATTCAAGGAGGGACAGCAATGGGCTCCTGGAGTCTGGGAGTTAAAGGGTTTAGAACAGAGATTACGGATATTAAAAAGACACATCCCTTCTTCTGGTCTGAGAAAGGGGAAGCTCTCCCCTTATCCAGAGCTCACCCCTTCAGTTATGGCACTGAATCCTCCTCCTCCTGCTTCTTCTGGGACCATCTCCATCAGTGAGTTCCTCTTTATTTCACACCTTCAGTTTCTCCTGCATAGGTGATTCTCAACAGAGTTCCCCCTCAACAGGGAGGGTAAGTGCGGGGTATGTGGCGTATAATCAAAACCACCCCAAAACCTCTCCAGGTAATGCTTCTCTCTCTGTTTCATACTCTCCTCCCCAGCTGAGAACTGTTCCTCTGTGTTTATTGTCTACCCTCTTGCCTCTGAACGTATTCAACATTCCCTACTACAAAAAATATTTCCTGGAAATTGACATGCTTTTTGTTCTCTTGGTCCCTACTTCTAAAGCATAATGCTGTTCCTGTAACTCTGGTACAGAAACAGTTTCTATTAAGGTACATATCATATAATAAGTTAATTTATTTGTTGTCTACCTATCTTACTCCTTTAGTTGAGCATGAAGGCCTGGAATAGAATGTCATTTCTATCTTCCTGGTCCTGACATAGTGCCCAGAAAGTACTATACATGATAACTCCTGTATGTTGAAGAAATGGCTGGATTCCATTTCTAAAATCACAAATCAGACTCCATACTTTATAGGATGAACAACTCTCCTGGCTTTCCTAGTGCTGAGAGGTTTCCCAGGATGAAGAACTTTCAGAGATAAAACTGGAAAGACTTGGTGGCTCTACTCCTTAATGTGATATTCCAGACCCTTTGGGATCTGGCCCCAAGAAGTGTTTCCAGGCTCAATTGCATCGTATGCTCTCAGACATCCCATGTTCCAAAAAGGGAAAGAAAGCAAGACTTGTCCTTGAAGTTCCCTGAAGATGGACCGTTTACTAAACTTATGATGAGAAGGCAGGGCCTGGAGCTGAGTGTCAGGAGAAGATGGAGTGCTCTTTTTGATGTATTTGGTTCAGTTTGTAGCTGGAGGTCATGTAAGTGTAACTGACTGGATTATCAGGAATGAGTGTGTCTGGATGGAGGGCAGGGTGGCTAAGAACCAAGAAAGGAGTGTGATGTAGTGCAGGGGTTCTCAAAATGTGGTCCTTGAACCAGTAGCATCAGTCTCACCTGGGAAGTTATTAAAAATGCAAAATCTTACCCCTTCTGCCAACGGAATCAGACACTCTAGGGGTGGGGCCCAGCAGTCTGTGTTTTATTAAGTTCACTAAGGGATGGTGATGCACGCACAAAGTTTGACAGCCACTGTATGGCGAAATAACACCTTACTGGGAGTCAGAAAACCTGGATTGTGATGTCAGTGATCGCCTGGTATCATTGAAACTGTGGCCAAAGATCTCTGGGTCTCAGTGTCTCTTTCTATTAACTGAGGGGGTGAGTGGGAATGGATGCTCTCCAAAGTGTCATCCTCTCTGGAAACTCTTTCACACTGTGTACCCAAAGCACATTGATGGAACATTCTTGAATGTGAAGGCCAGAGTATAATTTCATAATGCTGAACCTGCTCAGGGCTGAGATTCATTTTTTTGATGGCACTAGGTACCTTTTAGAGAAGAAACTGGCTGTTCTTTCTGATGTTTCCCTAGAAATGACCTTCCCCTAAACAGCTCTAACTTCCTCTTAATAGCCTATATGTACCTATAATATTATAATTTCAGCCTGTGTCAAAGCCTTAATTTAATTAACAGTTCGATTTTTCTATCAGCTGCTTATCACTGTGCTAGAGGGATGTTGAGAACCAACCTAAGCCAATTTGATCATCCACATTCAGCCTTTTTTTGGAGAATATTGGTGGTTGAGAGTTGGTGAGAGTGATCGATCTCTTTTGGGACAACCTTGACACCAGGTTTTAATGACAGCAAGGCTCAGATTGAATTCTGCCACACATACAAACATTTTTTAGCCAAGAGGCATGAAACGAGTCATATAACCTGTTCTGTAAGCTTGACAAAGTCCTAGCCCTAGGTCCCTTTGAGTGCTCCAGCAGCTCCGTGCATGAATGGTTCACTAGAGACAAAGAGGCGATAGTTTAGCAGCAGGATTCAGCTGAAGTCCCAGCCAGATTCAGATGAGGAGAATCCTCTGAGTCAGCAGCTGGACCCAGAACAATTCTCAAATCCAGCCTCAGGCACCGCTGTTAATTGCGCAGGCACTCGGGCTGGCTGGATTCTTGTCCACGCGTGAGTGGGGATGCCTGCACAATATTTTGGTCAATGTACACATCTTGATCACCACTCCTTTGCACCAGTGAAAAATCATTTTTCACATCCATGATGTTAACAAAGAAAGTCTCGAGTTGATCAGCTGTCAAGATAGTTGAAGTGTTGGTAGAGCCTCAGTAGGGGATGGAGTTTCCATTAGATTCTTTCAAGTTCTTTCTAAACTCCCCTGGAATGGGTGCTCTCAGGGCAACTGACCTCTTCCCTCCAGCTAGATGAAAACTACCTGATGAACGCTGTCTACAGGAATTATTTTAAAGTAAATCCTAGGTAGCGTGATTGGGGAATAACACAGAAACATAATATTATCAATTTCATAATGGGTGAAAATGCTGTAATTTTGGTCAGAAATTTCTAGTTGAAGATTGGTAGATTCATACGATTCAACTTAAACACACAGTCCCTAGGATCTCTGAGTATGTTGTACTATCTTTTTGGTTTTCTGGCTCCATTTTGCTACCACACTCCCACCTTCCAACAGACATTGACCTTTGTTTTCTGCCTGAGGTTGTTCTTTTCCAGTCCTTTTCCTGCCAGCTGTTCCTTGTCCTTCTGATCCTACCTCAGATATCACCTTATCCAGGGAACTCTAGACTCCCCAAATATACCAGGTGTCCTCTTAAGATATCTTAAACTTCCTGTGTTAACTCCCTTCTAAGCACTGTATTATAAAATTCTGTAAACTTGTTTGTCTTGGCCATTAGGTCATGGGTACCCTGAGACCTGGGGCTGGACCTTCCTTATTGCCAGGACAGAGCAGACGGCAGCAAACAACATGCTCTGCAATGTGTGTCCTTGAGAAGCTTCCTTGGGAGGGTGGGACTCAAGGCATATTACAATTAGGTGCTAAATTATGAGATATGGTCTATAAGTGCCATAAGCAGTTAGGGATGGAAAAATGAAGCTGGGGCTGATAAAAATCCAGTTAAGGACATTTTGGAGATGGAGCTATGAGCCTTTGTCCTGAGTCTCCCAGTTATAAGAGACAATGGAGGAGAACGTGGGCCACTCTGATTCCCCCACTGTGGGACAGTGAGGCTGTAATTCACTTCAGGTTTGTGCAAGGGTGACAGAGGGATGGGGAAGGAATGACAATAGCAGTTACAATAGAAATGATATCATCTGGGATCACTCAACCAATTAGCATACAATTTAGTGGAATAGGAAATCAGAGAGAGGGAGAAAGAAAGAGGATGAGAACAAGAACACATGGTCGTACCAAGAGTAAGAGAGGATGCAAAAAGACGGATACTGCCGGATTTCAACGTAAGGCAGATGTTTCTCATTTCCTAGGGAGAACTGTACCCAAGAAGGAAGATAATTGTTCCTGCCATTTTGGAGTCCAGCATATTATCTATCGTAGTTTTTGATGTCTTACTTAGCCTCGTGACAGTCTGATTTTAGGAAGAGCGTACATTATTTACATGAAAACAAATATGAGCATTAGGAAGCATTTTTCCCCTGCGTGCAATTCCTACTAAAGAATTTACATTCTTCTAATTTGCTGCTTTACTGCATCACTTAGTATCCGCCTGAGATGTGCACCATGTCCTCACAGTTAGGAAGGTGCTGAGAAAATTTACCCTTTTTGCACTGAATCACTTGCTCTCCCCTTTGAAGCCACCACACTCTTACTCATTTGAAATTCTCCTTTGTAAGCATCTGTTTTGTTTTGCAGGTATCAGCTGATCCCAAGTCACCATGCAGGCTTGGGAAGATGTCTGATTTTAACATTTAATTCTGAGTGTACTGTTGCAGGATTTCTGCTCTGACTGAAAATGGCCTTTTCAATAACAAATGCAGAGGCATGTGTTTTATTTATGTTGCAATTGATGAATTCTTCTTTAGAATGGGGATTCTGAATGGATTTTAGCAACACACAAACATGAATACCATATGGTGGAGCTGCTTCCTGCAGAGAGTGAGGCTAAACATCATGAATAACATTAATGTAAACCACATGTATTAGTGGTACCCACCCTACTAGCTCAATAGACTCACAGACTCAAACTGAACCAGAATGTCTTAGGAAACCAATCATTGAACTTCTGTCATGTCAGGAGACCTTAGTGGTTTTTTCCCTTTAGCAAAGGGAGGTAAATTTAGAATCTTTTCTTAAACACGTAGGCATGCTTTTGCTTATTGCATTTAGAGTTTTAGGACTAACAATGTCCCAAGAGGCCAGTTTTGAAGCTAGCCTTTGATGTGATTGTGGACTTTTGTCACTTGCAAATTTCTATTACAATTGAAAGAAATACAGAAAACCGTTGGAGGCCTTTGAGGCACCATATGACTATACATATATAGCTGTGCCCAGTTAACCTGAAAGAGTAACTCACTGGCTCATGGAGAATTTTTGTGCTTATCGAGGACAAATCACACAGGTGATGCTGGTCTTCACTGGGACAAGGCAAAGGGTGATGGCGGGCCAGCAGGAGTCACATTAATGGATCTTTGTAGCATGTTTTATTTTCAAATATCATCACGGAGCAAACTCCTCTGCTGTGCCATTTTCCTTTGACATTTTATTGACACGATGTGACTTGGCTGAATTATTAAAATCTATGGGGTCGTATCCATTGCTACAACCTAGATTTTTAAAAATGTGGTCTTTTCCGAAGGCAAAAGGGGTTGTTCCTTCATTATGCCTGTCTCCTGCTGCTTAAAATCCCCCACAGATGTAGGGAGATGGGAATAAGATATTCCTGGCTCTCCACTGTTTATTCCTCTCCACCTTCTTAGTTACTGAGTGTTTCCTGTGTGCCAGATGTCGTGCTAGTTGCTTTCCATTGTTCCTGTGTTTAGCACTGGTCTTCTGTTGAATTCCACACCTTCTGTTTATGTGCCACTGTTGCCCATGGGAGGAGGACTGCCCATCTTTTTGCTGTTTTTACCACCTGTTCCCACTTTCCTTCTTCCACACCAAGATCTTCCAATGTCTTTAAATGGTGACATTAAAATCCACGTCGATAAGACTGGCTATAAATTACTGACTGTTGATGCTGGGCAAAGTGTATATTGGGATTCATTATATTAATACTCTTTTTTCTACTTTTATATAAGGTTGAAGTTTTTCATAATAAGAAGCTAAAACAATCCATGTTGATGACACTTCAAAAATCCTGGTCTTACAGTTCCTGAAGATAATCTTCACCTCCATTTCAGTTACACTGGGCAAGGCCACATGATAGACTTCAACATCACTCAGGCTATTCCCCCCGCCCCCCAGATCTCAGACAATAAAATTTTAAAAATCTTGACTCACTTTCCACTTTACCTGTCCCCACTCATTCTCCCTAATTCATCACTGACCAATAACCAGATCTCTCATCTCTCTACCACTCTCAGTTCTCAGGATCCATTTGTTTTCATTTTGGCTTCAATTAAGTTCCTGCCTGGCCTGGAGCTTTTGGTTTGGACAATAAAATTATTCTCACACCGTAGCTTAAATTTCCTACTCACTTATCTTGATATGGTACTGGCTCTTCCGATCTTCATCCCATGGAAGCCCCACCACATATATTTTGCTCCTGCTTATTTGCATAGCAAATATCCCCTAGGCCACATTAGCGTTCATGTGTCAGATAATAATAAATATTATTCCTTTAGGGACTATCTCATCAGCTGCCATTTCCCCTCACATCTTAGCCATCTAAAGCAGCACTGTCTGACAGAACTTTCTGTGATTATTGACATATTCTGTGAACCTGTACTGTTTAATAGGTAGCCACAAGCCACATGCGCTGTTGAGCACTTGAACTGCCACCAGTGAGACTGAGAAATTGAACTTTAATTTTCTTAAACTTTCATTTGTTTAGATTTAAATTTAGCCACATGTGGCTCTAGTGGGTATCACATTGGACAGTGCAGCTCTAGAGCTTTGGGACATTGTCGTAGTTTCAGCATCGTTGCCACTAGCTGGAGAGTCTTCCTGCTATTGTCATATGTTTCCTCTTCACCATGAGGGCAGCCGTTCTTTATTGTGGATATTTTCTCTCTTTGTGGGGCCTTTGTTGTTATCTCTAGGGTAGATTGACTTGATGCGGGGTACAGAGATTGCAAACTTCGGGTCTTTGCCCCTGCCTGAACCTTGTCTACTAATTCAAATGCCAATCTCTTCTAGAAACACCCTCACAGACACACCAGAAATAAGTTTTGCCGGCTATCTAGCTATCCCTTAGCCCATTCGGGTTGACATATAAAATTAACCATCACAGGCATATTTACATAATCTTTCTCTGTGTGTTTAACAAGCGCATTAAAAAACACAGGTAGCATTTACAGAGTACTTACAATGAGCCAGACACTGCACTAAGTGCCCTACTTGAATTTATACTTAGTATTCAGAACACCCTATTAGATCCCTTTCCATGATCCTTATAATGTAGACAAGAGATTTCAGGCTTAGGGACATGGAGTACTTCGCATAAAGTCATACAGCTGGTGAGTGGCTAAGATGCAGCTCACACCCAGGCCTGCCTGTCTCCAAGTTCTGATCCCCTATGCTATGTGCAGCACTGCTTGTGGGTGGGTGATAGCATTTGGGGTGCTTGTGAGAATGCAATGAAATAATAGTGTTGATAAATGGTTAAGCCCTGTGTGCATTCTAGTTAACATAATTTGGAGCAGAGACAAGTAGCCAGGTCCTTCTGAAGGTGACCATCTTGTACATAAGGTCCCAGAGTGGCTCAGCTGGCTCCCCCGTCTGTGCTAGTGTCCACAGACCTTGGCCTCGCCCATGGAAGGTGCAGCATGATGAGGCTGCAGAGTGCCCTGAGCTACTGAGAAGATCTAGGTGAGAAGCGAAGGGAGATTTGATCTTTTCCATGTGCTGCATACATGCCAGAAACTCAGACCCTTCCTGGACTTTGGCTGCTCTGTCAATCTGCTCCTTTGAAGTGGGAGGAGAACTAATGTCAACAACTACAAAGTGCTCAGGCCCCTTCAACCAAGAATCTCCAGATGCTCACTGTGGATCTTATTCTGTGCACTCCCACCATCACCTCTAGAAGCAGCACAGAACAGAAACTTCATCCCCTTTCACTGGGGACACAGGAGTAGAAAGAGGTAAAATCATCTGCCTAAGGTCACAGACTTCATTTTCGTTAAGAGCAAGAACCGGGAACTTAAACATTTCTTTACTCTGAAATTCAGAGTTTTATCTAGTTGATGCTTCTGCCAAAAGAGCTGGTGTTGCGGTTCTTTTACACTAAGCTTTACTTCGGCATTTCTCCTGATGTATGGCCCCAATTCCGCTTCAGTGAGTCTTGCTCAAAACTCATTTCTTTGGTGAACCATCCTCTCATCTCATATGACCACAGGCTTTCCTTGGACTGAAGCTCCCAGACATGGTCTTTGAAAAATGACATCATCATGTTAAAAAGAAATGAAGGAAATTGAAACCAATCTTTGTGACGCACTATTTTTATTTGGTTGCTCGTGCTATTTAGATGGAGAGGGGACTGGACAGGGACGATATCTTTTTCATGTTTTATACTGTGCTTAATGAGAGCTCAGAATGTAATAAATGTTTCACAGACCAGTGAAAAATTCCAAAGCACATAACCTACTGGGAAAGTTGTAAAATTATTCATAGCTGACACTGATGAGAGGAGCAGGGTTTTAGTCTATAGGGAGAGGACACTGTGACACCCAGAGAAGCCAGGAGTTATTCTGAGAAAACCAGACAGATAATTTCAATAAAATCTATTTCTGGAATGAAGGTTAATAAGGCCTTTACAAATGTACATAATAATAAGGTGCTAATTCATGCCGCTCTGTGATAAAATTGATAGTTGGTACTGGTTATTTATCCTAGGATACACTAATTTTAATATGGGTCTTAAAAGAGGACCTTTAAAATCTGTGGTCCCCAATCCCTGAGCCATGGATTGGTGCTGGTCTGTGGCCTGTTAGAAACCGGCCCGCACAGCAGGAGGTGAGTGGCAGGTAAGCGAGCAGAGCTTCGTCTGTATTTACAGCCACTCTCCATTGCTCCCATCATCGCATTAGCTCTTCCTCCCGTCAGATCAGTGACAGCATTAGATACTCATAGGAGCGTGAACCCTACTGTAAACTGTGCCTGTGAGGGGTCTAGGTTGTGGCTCCTTCTGAGAATCTAATGCCTGATGATTGAGGTGGAGCTGAGTCAGTGATGCTAGCGCTGAGGAGCAGCTGCAAATACAGATTATCATTAGCAGAGAGATTTGACTGCACAATAAATGTAATGCGCTTGAATCATCCTGAAATCCTCCCCCCACCCTGGTCCATGAAAAAATTGGCTTCCATGAAACCAGTCCCTGGTGCCAAAAAGGTTGAGGACTACTGTTTAAAGTGATATATTGCTGATACATGTATAGCAGAGCATATGTATAGTATTATATATGTGTAAATTATTTTTAATGATGGATTCATGCCTGATAGTTAAACAAATAAATGGGCTTTGTGGAATTCTTGGAAAATAAAAGTGCAAAGTGCAAAGATGTTGGAAAAATAAAATTTGAAATCAAACTATCCACACTGTAAACCATATGACAGTTACATAGGCTGTTGAAGAAAAAATTACCTGGAACAAGAGGTAGGAGAAAAGTTTATCTGGAATAAGAAGGAAGAGAACATACTTTAGTAATGGGTATGTAAGTTGACAGCAACCATTTTTAGACCTTTTCTTCTTTACTTTGTCTGTTGTAATATCCTGATAGCAATTTTCATGCTATGAAAAATGATTTCATGAATCCATTTACTAACGTGTATGTCACTGAAAGGTTTGTCCCTATACATTTTGTAACGGTCCAATGACACAGAAGAAAGTTAGTATAAAGACATTTTGGGGTCAGTGAAGGAGTGGCACATGGAACCACTGGGAAGCAGAGGCTGTGAGGGGCTCAGTCCAGCTCAACAGTCAAGGCTGGTATGATCTGGGTGGGAACACAGGTAGCTGAAGGGGTGTGTGTCCTCAAGCAAGAATGAGGGAGGGGGATGGTTTATTAGAGATGGCTTGTAAATGGAATGCCATTTCTGGGATAGTCAGAAGAAACCTAGTTTATTATTTAAAAGGACTATAAAAATGGAAGGACACTATGATTCATTCATTCATTCAATTCAAATATCTGTTGGGGACCTTTTTTTTTTTGTTGTTGTTCACAAATGGATCAGGAACATGGCTACCTAATATGTGGCAGCCATTGTGCTAGACATTGGACATACAGTGGTGAACCAGTCATAGTTTCCAAGATCAAGGAACTCACAGTCTTGTGAGAGTGACTGTTAAATTAATAGATGCTAGGTGCCATGATGATGATGATGATGATGACATTTTTTGAACTTTTACTAGGTGTCAAGTTGGTATTTGACCTGCATTTACATATATCCAAACATTTGGTTTTTATTTGAGCACTCCGGTAGACAAGAGTAACAGAATGCTATGAAATCACGTAAGAGAAGAGTATCTAATCTAGTCTAGGAGGATTTTTTGGATTCCCAGAAGGTGAGTATCTTAAGTAAAAGTGGAGTGAGATGAAGTGTGGAGAGAGGAGAGCATTCAGGTGGCACATCCAAATGGCGAGACGATGCAGCTGGTCCTCTCTCTGCCACACTTAAGTCCTAGTGAGCAGAGTTATATGTAAATGACATAAGCCCTGGCAAGAGAGTCACCCTGTGCATAATTAGAAAAATCAAGTCACCTCCCTACAACCTGCTTTTATTATTTGTAGATATTGCTTTTGTTCACCCATATGTCTGGTCACCTCTCTGGTCACATAGAAGGTTAAATTTCCGTTTTCCCCAAAGAGATAGCCATGAATTTCGTGCTTTGGCCAGAGATATGTGAGCAGCAGTGAATTGCATGGAGGCATGTAGATGTTGGTTTGCATTCTCCATCCTCCTCTTTGTTCTATGGAACCAGGAGATCATGTGTTCCAGATGGCACGGCTGTAGGACAGTGGAGCCTCTGTCAGGATGGATCACACGTCCTCACTCAGTGTTTGAGTGAGATCTGTAGCATCGCCCTGACCTACAGCGTATTTTGAGTAAGAAATAAATCTCTGTCCTGTGAAGCCTCTAAAATTTGGGGGGCAGTGTTTGTAACTGCAACACAATGTTGCCTGTTCTGTTTGCCTTTATTTCAGTTGAAAACTTTTGTATTTTTAGATTTCCATCTTGTTTTTGTATCCTTTGACT
>CAUYRT010093252.1:0-10166 GCA_963574885.1 Lepilemur ruficaudatus | reverse complement strand
CCAAAACATTTGTACCCCTATAATATTCTGAATGGAACTGGAGATAATAAGAGACTTATCTCCAGTTCCATTCAGATTCTTGCAAAAGGTATTAATTCATTTTTTATGGCTGAGTAGTACTCCATGGTATACATATACCATATTTTATTAATCTACTCATAAATTGATGGGCACTTGGGTTGATTCCACATCTTTGTGATTGTGCTGCAATAAACATTCTAGTACAAGTGCCTTTTTGATAAAATGACTTTTTTCCTTCGGGTAAATACCTAGTAGTGGGATTGCTGGGTCAATTGGGAGATCTACTTTTAGTTCCTTGAGGGATGTCCATACTATTTTCCATAGAGATTGCACTAGTTTGCAGTCCCACCAACAGTGTATAAGTGTTCCTTTCTGCCTACATCCATGCCAGAATCTATTGTTTTGGGGCTTTTTGATAAAAGCCATATTCACTGGGATTAGGTGATATTTCATTGTTTTGATTTGCATTTCTCTGATGATTAGTGATGTTGAGCATTTTTTCCTGTTTGTTGGCCACTATCTGTTTTCTTTTGAAAAACTTCTGTTCATGTCTTTTGACCACTTTTTAATGGGGTTGTTTGATTTTTTTCTTGCTGATTTGCTTGAGTTCTTTATAGATTATGGTTATTAGGCTTTTGTCAGATGTATAGCAGGCAAATATTTTCTCCCATTCTATAGGTTGTCTATTTGCTCTGTTGATTGTTTCTTTGGCTATGCAGAAGCCTTTTAATTTAATCAAGTCCCTTTATTTATTTTTGTTGTTGCTATGATTGCCCTTGGCATCTTCTTCATAAATTCTTTGCTTAGGCCGATATCTAGAAGAGTTCTTCCAACATTTTCTTCCAGAATTCTTATGGTTTCATTTCTTAGATTTAAGTCTGTTATCCATTTTGAATTAATTTTTGTGAGTGGTGAGAGATATGGATCCTGCTTCAATGTTCTACATGTAGCTATCTAATTTTCCCAGCACCATTAACCAAGGAGGTGAAAGATCTCTACAAAGAGGACTACGAATCACTGAGGAAGGATACTGCGATGATATAAACAAATTAAGAAAAAATATGCTTGTAGTTTGGCAGAATCACCATTGTTAAAATGCCCATACTACTCAAAGTAATTTACAGATTCAACGCAATCCCATCAAAATACCAACATCATTTTTCATAGATCTAGGAAAAATAATTATATGCTTTGTTTGGAATCAGAAAAGAACCCGAATAGCCAAAGCAACCTTAAGCAAAAGGAACTAATTTGGAGGCATCATTTTACCATACTTTAAGCTATACTACAAGGCTGTAGAAACCAAACAGCATGGTACTGGCACAAAGATAGCAACATAGACCAATGGAACAGAAACGAGAACTGAGATATAAAACCACCCACATATTGCCATCTCATCTTTAACAAAGTAGACAGCAATATATACTGAGGAAAAAAATCCCAGATTTTTTTTAGAGAATTCAATAATTTCTCTATTTTTTGTAGGGATGAAGGCCTGCTCTTGCTCAGGCTGGTGTCAAACTCCTGACTTCAAGTGATCCTCCCACCTTGTCCTCTCAAAGTACTAGGATTACAAGCATGAGCCACCATGCCCAGACAGCACAGGTATTCATATGTTTTGTATTCCACTGTAGTTTGTGTTAGTTTAAAAAAAGAAGTGTTTACTATCAATAAGGCAATGCTTTATTCACATGTGGCTACCACTGAAGAACTGTCTTAAATTAACTAACCAAGAAATGAATCTGTTTTTTAAAAAAAATCTGTTTCTTTGTTGCCTGAGCCTTTCATGAAATTCCAGTTGTCATACTCATTAACTTTTTCAATCATATAAAATTTTGAGAGCAAAAGAATTTCATTACAGTATTATGCAGGGTTAACCATTTTGAAATGATATTTATATTGCCTAAATTATACCTGGTCATCCAAGTAGAAACTAATAATGATTGGATAATAAGCAGATGGAAACCAGGTTGCTAAGGAAAGGGAACAGGAAATTAACTCCTTAATTAGATAACCAAGGTTTGTGTCTACATAATGCCAAAATAACTAATTTAATATGTTGAATCAGTTAGACTGGTTTGTATCATGTAAGCAAAACAAAGGACTGATTCCATGATGCTTTCATTCTTCAATTAGTTGTGGCATTATATAGACAGAACTTAAATATATTTCAAGCTGCTTTTCCTTTGTATCTCAGGCAATATTTCCAGGGAGACTGTCTGAAGGAAAAATAATTTTCTCTTTAGCTGTGAAACAATGTCTATATTCACAAATTATTTTGATAATCACTTTGATTGAGTTTACTGGTAAACTTAGCCTCTTCTAAATGGTGTACATTGTCTGTGTCTATACATATGTATGTGATTTACCTAAATTAAAATATTTTCCACAGGGCAAATCAATTCTTTAAAAAGTCTAAGCAAGTACATTTATGTATTTAAGTCAACAAATACTAACAGGATATAAAAATAACCAGAATTGTGGATCTATAACCTATCTTAGAAAATTTGTATTCCTTTAGATTACGTGACATCCTCATCTCCTGATTTCTCTGATATCTGATATCTCTGAACTTTTTTTGGATATTTCTAAAGATAAGCATCAGAGTCTTCAATTAATTCTAGAAAATGTAATCATTATGGTTTCAAATATTGCCTCCCCTTTATTATCTCTCTCTCTTCTTCTGAGACTCTTCTTGGAACTTCTATCTGTAAGTTCTATCTCCAACGTTGGTTTTCTAATACTTTTTATGTTTACTTTTTTGCTGTACTTTCTGAAACATTTCCTGGACTCCATCATTGACTTCTCTAAAGTTTTTCATTACTTCTGTTGTATTTTTAATCACCGAGATCTCCTTTCTGTTCTCCCAAGCTTTTCTTTTTATAGCAGTGTTTTCTTTCTTTATGGTTTACTATCTTTCCTAGTTCTTTAAGAATACTAATTATTATTGTGTCAAATAGTTTTCTTTCCATGTATCCTCTCTGTATCCTTCAATGTGCTCATTCCTAGATGCTTGCTTTACTGTCTACCTCTGTGTTAGAGGTTTTCCCTAGATGTGTGCTCATTTTTGATTGTCTGTACATGAGTGTAAGTATTGGAAGCTTCTGAGTACTATTGACTGTAAGCCTTATTGGAGAGTAATGTGGCCAGGGCTTTCATTTGGAAAACTTCTGTATCAGAATCACAGGTCTTTCAAGTGAGATTGTCAGATTTCCAGATTTCTCTGGAGAATACAGGTCTAATTGCCAGCATTCCAGGATCCAGTTAGCATAAAAGGAATGGGGTATAGGGTAGGCATTGCAATGACATGTTTAAATTCATTTAATTTCTCTTTTTGTTTTTTCTTATTTAAAAAAAAAAAAAAAACTACCGTATCTTCAAATGTGTCTAATATCCCAAAGTGAGAGACTCAATGGTCTTACAAAGGACGGCACCTATGTAGAATAGGGACTAAAATCTGGAGAAGCTAATTACTTCCTAACAGATTTCAACAAATTCTTCTTGTTTTATATCCCATCATTGCTATTCATGTGTAACTGGCAGAGCAAATTCTGTGAGTTTTTGGGAATTTTGAAGTAGAAAATGGATTAGTTCTCTGTTCTTCCCACTTCCAGTTTAGTTGTGTGCTTTGTTGGCTCAACCTCTCTTTGTTACCACTTGCCACTTTTTGGAAGCTATTTTCCAGCTTCCAAAATCTTGCTGTTATTTCTTCTCTTGTCCTTATTGTCCTTATGGGTTTATTAACCTCATCATAGGGTTTCAGAATAAAGATAGAGAAATTTTAAGCAATTATTCAATCTGCATAATTTATCTGAAAATTTCCAGTGAATTTTTTACTTTAATTATTACATTTTTAACTTCTCGAAGGCCTATTTGACTTTAATGTATGCCTGGCCATTTTGTAGAGTTTTGTTCTTTTATCATATTTCAAGACCCTTAGTTTATTTGTCTATTTTCATTGTATTTCTTTTATATTCTGTGCCTAGTAATTCTGATATATGAAGTATTGTAGATCTGATTCTGTTGTCTGCTGTTTCTCCTAGTTGTCGCATATACTGATATTTCCTTGCATATTTTGTGATTTTTGAAGAAGTGTGAACTGTCCTCACTTCTCCAGATGCTCTGGATTACAGACTATTGAAAACCAAATTTCATCTGTTTCCACCTTCTCCCTGTAGAGGTCTTTTGTCTCCTTGGTTAAATATATAGCTAGGTATTTTATTATCTTTCTTGTTATTGTGAGAGGTATTGAGTCTTCGATTTGATTCTTTATTTGACTATTGTTGGCGTACATGAATGCTGCTGATTTGTGTACATTGATTTTGTAACCTGAGACTTTGATGAATTTAGTTAACAATTTCAGGAGTCTCTTGTCAGAATCTTTGGGTTTTTCTAGATATAAGATCATATCATCACCAAAGAGTAATAGTTTGACCTCTTTTTTCCACATTTGGATACCTTTGATTTCCTTCTCTTGCTTGATTGCTCTGGCTGGGACTTTCAGCACTAATGTTGAACAGAACTGGTGACAGTGGGCAATCTTGTCTGGATCTGGTTCTAAGTGGAAATGCTCTCAACTTTTCCCCATTCAGTATGATGTTGGCTGTCAGTTTGTCATATAAGTCTTTTATAATATTGAGATATGTTCTATCTATGTCTATTGTGTTAAGAGTTCTTATCATAAGAGGGTGCTGAATTTTGTCAAATGGTTTTTAGGCATCTATTGACCTGATCATATGGTTTTGGTTTTGCTTCAATTTATGTGGTGAATCACATTTATAGATTTGCAAATGTTGAACCATCCTTGCATCTCTGGGATGAAACCCACGTGGTCGTGGTGGATTATTTTTTTGATGTGCACCTGTAATTAGTTTGCTAGCATTTTATTGAGAATGTATGCATGTAATTTTCATAAGGGATATAGGTCTATAGTTTTCTTTTATTGTTGTGTTCTTTCCTGGCTTTGGTATCAAGTTGATATTGGCTTCATAGAATGAGTTGGGGAGGATTCCTTCCTTCTCTATGTTATAAAATAATTTCTGCAGTATAGATACCAGTTCTTTTTTGTATGTCTGGTAAAATGTGGCTGTGAAATCATTTGGTCCAGGACTTTTGTTTTGTTGGAAGTTTTTTTATTGCTGCTTAAATTTTGTTACTTTATATTGGTCTGTTCAGGAGTTCTATTTCTTCTTGATTGAGCCTATGGAGGTTGTGTGTTTCCAAGAATTTGTCCATTTCCTCAACATTTTCAAGTTTATGTACACAGAGATTCTTTATAGTATTCAGAGATGATATTTTGTATTTCTGTGGTATCAGTTGTAATATTTCCTTTTTCATTTCTGATTGAGCTTATTAGTGCTCTGTGTTTTCTGTTTCTGGTTAATATAGTGATAGGCCTGCCAATGTTGCATAGCTTTTCAAAGAACCAATTTTTGTTTTATTATTGTTCTGTATAATTCTTTTGGTATTGGTTTAATTTAGTTCTGCCCTGATCTTAGCTACTTCTTTTCTTCTGCTGGGTTTGGGATTGGTTTGCAATCCTTTTACAATTCCTTGAGATTATTCATTGTTAAAATGTCCATACTATTCAAAGTGATTTAGAGATTCAATGCAGTCTCCATTAAAATACCAAAATCATTTTCACAGATCTAGAAAAAAATAATTCTACACTTTGCTTGGAACCAGAAAAGACCCCACAGAGCCAAAGCAACCTTAAGCGAAAAGAACAAATTGTGAGGTATCACTACCAGACTTCAATCTATGCTACAATGTTATAATAACCCAAACAGCTTGTCACTGGATGAAGAACAGAGACACAGACTGATGGATCAGAACAGAGAACCCAGATATAAAACCATCCTCATATTGCTATAAGATCCTCAACAAAGCAGACAAAAACATATACTGGGGAAAAATGCTGCAAAAATTGGATAGCCACATGTAAAAGACTGAAACAGGATTTGTACCTCTCACCACTCACAAAAATCAACTCACCATGGATAACAGACTTAAAACTAAGGCATGAAACAATAAGAATTCTAGAAGAAAATGTTGAAAAAACTTTTCCATATATTGACCTAGTAAAGAATTTTTGAAAAAGACTCCAAAGGCAATCACAGCAACAAAAATAAATAAATAAATGGGACTTGATTATATTAAAAAGCTGCTGTACAGCCAAGAAAACAGTCAATAGAGTGAACAGACAACATATAAAATGGGAGAAAATATTTGCATGCAAATCAAAACCACAATGAGATATCACCTAACACCAGTAAGAATGGCTCTTATCAAAATGTCTCAAAACAATAGATGCTGGCATGAAGGCAGACAGAAAGAACACTTATACACTGTTGGTGGAACTGCAAACTAGTATAATCTCTATGAAAGCAATATGGAGATACCTCAAAGAACCAAAAGTAGACCTATTATTTGACCTACCAATCCCACTAGTGGGTATATACTCAAAGGAAAAAAAGATATTTTGTAAAAAAGACACTTGTACTCAAATGTTTATAATAGCACAATTGATAGTTGCAAAGTTGTGGAAACAAACCAAGTATCCATCAATCAATGAATGGATTAATAAAATGTGTTATATGTATATCATGGAGTGCTACTCAGCCATAAAAAATGGTGAACTAATAACACCTTTTGTAACAACCAGGGTGAAACTAAAGATGATTATTTTAAGTGAAGTATCACAAGAATGGGAAAACAAACATCACATGTACTCAATACTAAATTGGAACTAATCAATAAACATTTATGTGCATAAAAATCAATGGAAATAAAGCAAATTGGAGGGGGCAAAAGGAGAAGGGTAAATTCACACCCAATAGGTGCAATGCACGCTATCTGGGTGATGAACACACTTATAACTTTGACTCAAACTGTAAAAAAGCTAATTATGTAACAAAAATGTTTGTGCTCCATAATATTCTGAAATTAAAAAAAAAAAAAACTCCAAATCTCAGCATGAATTTTGCTGGAACACCTATGTTAGGAGTAAGGCCTGGCTTGTTCTTATGAATTCTATTTTTTTTTTTTTTTCTGAGACAGAGTCTCGCTATGTTGCCTGGGCTAGACTGCCATGGTGTCAGCCGAGCTCACAGCAACCTCAAACTCTTGGGCTCAAGTGATTCTCCTGCCTCAGCCTTCCGAGTAGCTGGGATTACAGGTATGTGCCACCATACCCAGCTCATTTTTCTATTTTTAGTAGAGAGAGTTTCTTGCTCTTGCTCAGGCTGGTCTCGAACTCCTGACCTCAACTGATCCTCCTGCCTTGGCCTCCCACAGTGCTAGGATTATGGGAGTGAGCCACCGTGCCCAGCTCTTATGAATTTTTAATGCATATTTTTTTCTTCTCTATCTAGGATCAATACTTGAGAAGGAAATTTTTTTTTTCTTTTTTGGGAAGAGATAAATTATTTTTGTCTTCCTTTATTCTGAAGATGGGATACTTTGGAGAACTCAGTTTTAGATGAGTTTCCTATTAGAATCCTCAAAATTGGGAATTACCTTTTATCCCCTGTACCTTGAGAGGACATATAAACCAAGTGCAATATCAGCCAGGTTAAGTAAATGCCTTTGGGATGAAGAAAGCTTCAATCTTTTATTTACTATTTATATTCCCACTTCCACTTTGTTTTAGGTGATGAATTTTTACATCCTTTCTTTCTTGTGGAAGTTTAAAAAAATATATTTTTAAACATCTATCTAGGTAGGTGGCTTTCAGTGGTAGGGTGGGTCATGACAATTAGCTATTGTCTCATCTTTGCTGCTTTCTTGTAAAGATATGAGGTCTACATATTTTAATTTTTCCTCTTTGCTTGTTTTATTTTCTTTTTCTGGCAATATCATCCACATTTATAGATTCTTTAGATATCTATGTTTTGAGGACTTCCAGACATGTGTCTCTAGTCCAGATCTTTTCATTGAGCTCCAGAACCACCTCTCACAGCATGCCTAGGGCGTCTTTATTTAGTCCTCTTAATAGCTTCAAACTTGAGAAGTTTTTGTGTTGATGCTATTGTTCGTTTTTTGTATTTATTTTTAATTTTTTTCAGAAAGATTTCCTCTTTCTGTTATCCTTATTTTGGATAATCTGTCTAGTTTCAAAAACCAGACTCATTTTATTAATAGTTGTTTTTAATTTTAACACCACCCTCAACAGCTACATCCAATTAGTCACTAAATCCTTATGACTCTATCTTTTTATTGGCCCTCCTTTCTTTTGCTTTTCTATTTCCTGGGCCACTCTTTGGAAAGTCAATTAAATTCTCTTAACCGGCTTTCCTTTTCATACCTAAATTTTCACTGTCTTTTCCTTTTAATGTGTAAACCTGGTATTATTTCCTTTATTAAAGTCCTTTCTGTAACTTCCAATTGCCTTCAAAGAAAAGCCCAAATATTTCAGAATGGTACTCAAAATCCTCTTCAATCTGACTTTGATGGTTTTTGGTCTCATTTTCAGCTACTTAGGTTTTAAGCTCTAGCAATATTAAGCTATTTGCAATTCTTCACATCTACATACTTTTTCACACATTTATATGCCTCTGTATACCCCTACTAAGACACCTCTTAGCACCTTGACAAGGTCCTTCCTTTACTTTGTGTTCCCACTGGACAGTATATGTATCTCCATTGATTCAAATATCATATTATAATAGTTTGCTTAAGTTTTTCCTCATCTCTTAGACTACCAACTACTTGGATTATGCTTTTTCTCCATTATTTTTCTCATGTAAGTTCCTAACACGTAGCAGACACTCAATAAATTTTGAATTTATGAATGAATGAATTTATTAGAAAGTTTGGAACAGAACCGTGTCTCCAGACTTTTTTCATTTTGTTTTTTGCTGTGTAATATGAACCAAATTTAATAAAAAGAATCATTTTTCATAGAAATGCTTTCTATGTCCTAATAATTTTAAAGCTGTCTTGGAAACTTCTGATCTCACAATATCATAACCTCAGGGCTGGAAAGCAGCCTAGAGGGTATTTAATCCTCACCTTCCAACCAGACAGAATTTCTGCACAATTTCTCTGATGTGTGTTTTTCCAGATTGTATTTAGATAACTTCAGGGATTGTGAAAATGAGGAAACCATGGGGCCTGTTCTTCTATCTTTGTAGAATTATTACCACGGAGAAGGTCTTATTTTGTACCAAATATAAATATCTCTCTTTACAAGTTTCACCCAAGTAAAACCCCAAGGGCAAAACAGGACATGTTTATTACCTCTTCCATAAAACAGCTGTTCAAGAATTTGAAGACAGCTTATGTGCCTCACTCAAGGGTTCTCTTTCTCAGCTTAAAATATATAAAATTATTTTAACTTCCTTTAGGTAACATTTATTGACCTCTTTCTATGCTGTTCTCCATCACCTATATGTTTCCATCTATAAGGATATTCTACTAAATGGAACTCTAGCCTCTAGGATTGTATGATTTAAAAGAAATTGAGTGAACTCTCCTGTTACTATTTCTAAATATTTTGATAAATCCTAATTTTTCATGTCTTTATACTCATTGCTATTTTCCTCTTATAAAACCAATTACCTCTTTATTATAAACAAATTGAAACAACACAGAGTTGTAAACATAATGTACATTCTTCATAATTCTACCTTCCAGGCATTAATTACCATTGTTAACCATTTAGTATATGATCTTGTACCACATAACGACATTTTGATCAATGATGGACTGAATATACTGCAGTGGTCCCTTAAGATTGTGATGGAGCTGAAAAGTTCCTATTGCCTAGTAAGGTTGTAGCTATCATAATGCTCTAGCACAATGTATTACTCACGTGTCTGTGATGATGCTGGTGTAAACAAACCTACTGTATGGCCAGTTGTATAAAAGTATAGCACATACAATTATGTATAGTACATAATACTCAATAATGATAATAAATGACTGTTACTGTTTCATATATTTACTACACAATAATTTTGGTCATTATTTTAGAGTGTACTCCTTCTACTTACTAAACAAAATTTAATTGTAAAATAGTGTCAATTAGGTCCTTCAGGAGGTATTGAGGAAGAAGGCATTGTTATCACAGGAGATTACAGCTCCATGCATGTTACTGCCCTTGAAGACCTTCATATGGGACAAGATGTTGAGGTGGAAAAGAG
>CAUYRT010093251.1:0-26705 GCA_963574885.1 Lepilemur ruficaudatus | reverse complement strand
ATCCAGGAAAATACAAGAGGTGCTATATCACCATTGTTTCTTATAGCTGAATAGTACTCCATGGTATACATATACCACATTTTATTAATCCAGTCATGTATTGATGGGCACTTGGGTTGTTTCCACAAGAGAGAGAGATTTTAATTTCAATCCCACTAACCATACCACCATGAGGGCCCCTCCATCTGTTCTTTCTGTTTTCTTCTTTGAAAGACATGTCTCTGAGGCACACTGACTATCTTCAGGAGCATAGCTTCACTCTATCAGTCCCAAATAACAATCATATCTTAATATTGTGCAATAATTGTTATACTCAAAGTAGTATCAAAGGAGTCCATTCTTTATTGTTCTTTTCTGTCAGCCCAGTAGTCTCAATATTTTTCTCAATGTGATATAATCGTGCCCATTCTCCCTGCCTACAACTGGTCCACTCTACTGTCCTTAACTCAAGATAGACGATCACAAGCTTCCCTTTGCCTTCTTCCTGGAGTGTCTGCAGAACCCATAAAGCTTTTCAAACAGATGTGTGACCTTGATAAAATCCTTTTTCCTATCTAGGCCTTAGTTTCCTCATTTGAAGGTAAGTGGGTCTGACTAGATGTTCTCTAAGGTTCTTGCCAACTCTCACATTCTCTGTTACCAAAATAGAAAGATATCGAGGCTGAAAGGTAGACTGAAGCCTTACTGTGGAGAGCTCTGAATGCTGGATTATGGAACTAACTAAATCTCATAGTCAAAAGAAAGCCACAGACAGAAGTTGAACATGAAAATGATGTGATTAGAATTTAATAACTATGATGTTTAATAAGGATAAGGAGTATAGGGGAGAATTAATGAAGCTTGAAGAGGAGACATGGGTAATATCGTGGTAAAGCAAAAACTTTTCAGGCTTGGCAATCAATTGTATATAGGCAACAAGTGGGGGCTGAGTAATCAAAGGCCTGGCGATTGGGATATTACTTAAAGAAATAGGGAAGTAGAAAGAAGGCAGGTTTTGACGGTAACACAATGAATTCTGTTATGAACACACTGTATGATTCAACAATTCCACTTCAAGGCATAATCCCCAAGGAAATTCTTGGACTTATATAACAAAATACATATGGAAGGAATGTTCATTGAAACATTGTTCACAATAGCAATAACCTGGAAATCATTCAAATGCCCATGAACAGGAAAGCAGATAAATAAACTGTGGTATAATTATGCCATAGAATATTATACAGCAGCCAAAACAGTTGAACTACAATGGCACACAAAAATATGAATGAATATTTGCAATATAACATAAACAAAAAAATTAAGCTCCTTATATACAAAATGATATCCCTTTTATAAAGGTAAAAACAATCTGAATCAAGAAGACATATATTACATATATATATACACACACACATATATATCTATAACATATATAATCCTTTTAAGGGATGCATATTGGTACAATAACACAATATTAAAAAAAAAATCAAAGGAATGATGAACATAGTAGGATTTAGGACGATGCTTCCTTTGGACTTGGAGAAGCACTGGGATGCAATGAGAGAGCCATATAGGTAGAAATAGATTATTGTCAAGAAGCAAATTTTTATGTTGAATTTTCATTACATTATTTTAAAATAACTGCTCAAATAAACAAACATGTAAATGATCAGGAGAACAAAATATATTAGACATTTTGCTCTAAAAATAGATCCCCAAGAACACTGCAGGGGTTTTTTAAAAAGCACAACAGAAGAAGATAAAAGGAGATTGGTAGAGAAAGAAATGACAGAGAAAATAAAAAACTCACAAGTGAATGCTACATTCAAAACAACCAAAAATAGGGGTGAAGTATGACAAAAAGCATGTTAAGACATGACAGAGACAGAATGAAAGAACAAAAATATAGAAATGATATAGAGAAGGTCTATAAGAGACATTCAACTTCTTGAAAAATAGGGATATGATAGAAATAATATTTAAAGATATAATAGAAGAAATGTTTCCTGAAATAAAGACTTTAATCTATAGATCAAAGAGATATTCAAAATAATATTAGGAAAAAATGATATAGAAAGATGAACCCAAGATATATCCTGAAGAAACTACTTGCCTTCAAAGATAAAGAATTAATCATATGAGAATCCAAGCAGAAAAGGCAGATTACTTAAAAGGAAGAAAGAATGAAGTTGACTTCAGACATCTCCACAGTGATATTGAAATGCTTGAAGATACACACTTTTGAGAGCATGAAAACATGACCCCAAAACTCCATAACCAGATGTGGCAGGCAAAGGGTAAATTTCTCCATATCCATTCTGTTCTTCCTTCTTAACAGAAAGAACCTAGATTTTAGACAATTGCCATCAGCTAAAAGACTACATATCCCAGAGACATGTAATTAAGTTTTGACCAATGACATACAAACAGAAATGTTGTGTGTCACTTCAGAGACGTCTCCTTCAAGGTGGGGCCTACCCTTCTTTATAATATTTTTTTCCTTCATCCTGCTGCCTGAAGTAGCCTGTAGGACTATGAGGACAAAACCATTCTCTAAGAAATGGTAGAGCTGTGAGCCAAAAGGGCTGCAGTTCCCTAATGCATTCGGGGAGGCATCAGGCCAGTTCTGGACTTCCATCATGTGACAGAGTAATAAACTTCCAACTTGTTAATATCTCCTATGTGTATGTGTGTTGGAGGAAGAAAGCTCCTAATAAATCAGACAAACTTAACTCAAGCTGTCATCTAGATATAAAAAATAAAGGGACAGGCCTTCTCAAGCTTAGGAGGAAAATTGGATGATGAAATTCAGCCAGAAAAAGTCAAATCAAAATAACATAGGAATAGGGAATATAAAAGCCTTTGTATAAGGATTAATGAAGAAAATTTAATTCACTTAAATATAAAACTAAGATTAAATAATTGTGAGCATTATGGTTGCAGACAGAATATAAGTGACAAAAATCAGGAGGATGATGGAATGGTCAATGTGCTGATTTTCTCATCTTGCATCACGTTGGGTCAATAGACATAGTCAAAAATGGAATAAAAAATGTTTAACATGATTCCTAGCATTTTTCACAATTATTTATTGAAAAAAATTTAGGAACTAATAACTTTCATAGTAAAGAAGCATTTTTCTTAAGTTCTGCAATTATAGTTTCACTTCAATTTCCTTTACCTTTGTGAAATGCAAGTATAATTAAAATTACTATATGTTGTTTTAAAATAGCATGTAGAGTAAGATTCTCATTTTTGTCTGCCAATCTTTCTCTTTCTCACTTTATATTTACTTACCTACCTACCTCCTTATCTTTGTCTGTATCTTAGATACACATAGAATGTTTTGACAGATCTTCAACAAATGTCATTTGTTGTGGGTCTGAATGGTGGAATTTTTTTTTTATTTCTGTGTTTTAGTAAGGATCATGTATTATTTTGATAAAATATATCAACTCTGTAACAATCAAGTTTTTTTTTAAACAAAAAAAATCCTCCACTTACTTCTGGAAAAATTTTGTAACTATGCATAAATGAAAATGAATACCTACCCCCATACCCAGATATTAATAGAGCTTATATTCCAAGCTTTTGATTTTACAATAATTGTGAACAGAGGTTGTAATGGTTCATTAGCACTTTGGAATAAAAAGTCAATATCGACACTTTTTGTCATACATCTTCTTGAAGACAATATTTTATAATTGTACTCTAATTTTACTCTTGTCAAAGGGAATTTTTAACCTCACAAACAAATGGGCTTAAAAATAAAGTAGGTAGGGAATCATTTATCCTCATTTCATAGATGGGCAAACAGCATCCAAGGTAACAGATCTAAATAGTGGCAGAGCAGGGACTAGAGCTAAGATGTTCTAATTTCCAGACCAGATGTTCCCAGAGAAAGACAGTTATTGTTATTCTCCCCTTGTTGAATATGACTGGCTTTCACGGCAGTAAAATAAACCAACACATACCCAGCAGAGCCATCAGTTCATAAAATTTTAGACTTTCAAGGGACCCTAGGGATTGTCTTAGGTGGGAATTCTGCAGAAGGGCCTCAGCAGCGCCTCTCTGGGCTCAAGCTATAGTGGAGCTGACGTGCCTCTAGGCTCCCACTGCAGCAGGAAACTTTTCTTCCCTTTACCTGATTTACATATTAATGTTCCATAAGATTTCATTTGAAAAAGAGGCATGGCTTCCACGAATAGGTTTAAAACCACCGACAGCCTAATGTTACAGAAATAGAGAGGTGATTTAACATAATCATCGCAAAGTGAGGAAGTTTCAAGAAGTACCAACCAATTCACAGGAGAAAAGCAATCTTGGACCAAGCTTTATTTTGGGACTGTGTGATATCATTCCATTTAGGAGCAGCTGCTTTTCTGAATTCACACTTCTTTTTTTCTAAACCACTAGCTAACCCAAGAGTACAGACTGTACAAAATCTTACGTGGTCAAGAAATTGTAGATTTCATGCACGCACAAGAACCAGAGAAAATTTGCAAATGTCTTGCCTTATAATGTTTCATGTTCTAACTCTGAATATTGTCTAACCAGGAGCAGCTGTCTGCAGTTTAAAATGTGGATCCATTTGAAAGGTAGCAGGAATGTTCTTTATTAGATATAAATATCGCTGTGCTTCTGAGGTTGATGATATCAGTTAAAAGCAAATTGTAGGCAATATAATAATTTACATTTATCAAGTGCTTTATAAATTATAATCAGTAAAGTAGCATTTGGTCCATTAAGAAGAGCATAGACATACCTAGTCTTATCATTTAGTAGCTGGGGAACCTCTGCTGTTTTGTCATCTGTGAAATGGAACTATTGTGAGGATTGGTATAATAGCACATGTTAAGTGCCTAACTCTCCCTCAAGAAATTTCAATTTCCTTTCCTTCTCCCTTCTGGAAAGTTGAATATAAATGACATTTTTATTAATTGAACTCTATTTTAAATATACAGGAGTACAAGTCATAATATATGGTAAATTATTTCTTTCATGTAGAATCATTTTGCAATTTGAATCATAACCAATTGTCAGTATAGTACAATGAAAAGAGCCCTGGGCCAATAATCAGAAAACCTTGGTTCTCATCTCCATTCTGCTACCCTTAGGTTGAACCAATGAAATAACCAGTTTTATAGGTCACAAATGGTTGGATGGATTTGTGGTGCTGGATAAACTGTAATCTCTCTGAGATTCAATTTTCTTGTCCATTAGGGAAATTTAGATAATTACAGTCATTCATTGATTAGACATTTATATGCCTATGTGGCAGGCACTGTTTTAGAAGATGACAGCATGATGAAGAACATGACAACATCCCTTTCCTTGTAGAGCTCTATTCTACAGAGGATGTATAATCAACAAGCAAATAAGCTGATAAACAAGATAATTTTTTCAGGTAGTGATAGTGTTCAGTGACTAGGTGATCACTAAGGTTTGCTTCAGCTGGAGAATGATAAAATATCAGGTCATTTTTATAATTACATTTTCTTACTGAATTAGTTTAATATAAGATATACCTGTGGATAAATTTGGGGTGTTTTTGTTGTTGTTGTTGTTGTTGTTTATTTGTTCTTTTGAGATAGAGTCTCACTCTGTCACCCCAGCTAGAGTGCAGTGGCGTCATCATAGCTCACTGCAACGTCAAACTCCTGGGCTCAAGCAATCCTCCTGCCTCAGTCTCCTGAGTAACTGGGACTACAAGCAGGCACCACCACGCGTGGCTAATTGTTTTATTTTTTGTATAGATGGGGTCTTGAAGTCTCAATCTTACTCAGTCTGGTTTTAAACTACTGGCCTTTAGTGATGCTCCCACCTCGGCCTGTCAGTGTGTTAGGATAACAGGCGAGAGCCACCACACCAGGCTAATTTGTTACTTCTTAAAAATAGAAAGAAAAACTATGATGGTAGGAAATCTGAAAGGGAATCTTTAGAAAATCTTAAATAAAAGGATTGAGAGTCCAATAGGGCACACACAGAGTCCACAGAGGGGGAAAAAATTGAGGTAGTTATATCAGAAAATATGTTTGGGTGCATGTAATGCAGAAATAAGTGGCTGAAAGAATGAGGGGTTTATTTTTCTCGTCAATCGGAAAGTTCAGACCCAGTTGTTCCCGGGCTAGTCTGGCACCGCCATGCCTGCAGGGCAGGCTGCTCTCAGCCATCTTTACCACAGACTTTGTTCCTCTTGCTGTGGCTTCCTGGTTGCAAGATGGCAGACAGAAATACCTCTGGAAACATTGCGCCAATGTTTCAGGCAGAAAGAGGTAAAGGTTAAGGGGTAAAACTTACTGCCAACTTAGTTTACCTCCTTTTGAAGCATTTTCTCAGAAGCCTCATCCAGAAATTTCTACTTACAACTCATTAGCCAGAACTGAACTACCCTGACATTTTCCTCTTGGGCACACAGCTACCCTAAACAAAACCAAGATTATATAAATAAGGAGGGTAAGGATGAGTACTGGCTAGAGAATTAGCAGTATCTACTACAGAGATGGACCAAACTTCACTGAGAAGTATGATTCCGAAGATCTGCAAGACAAACATTTACCAAGGAAAATCATTACTAAAAGAAAATTTTTGACATGAAACCTTTTATCTAGCGAATATTGTTTGGCATGCAAATGATCTCCATTTCCTCTCTCCAAGATTTACGTCTCATGGCTTTGGTTAATTAAGTTCCACACTTTTTATTTACTAAATTCCACCTGTAATATCAACCTCAGAGCTTCGTTTGAATAAATATGAAAGCATCCCATTTATTTTAAATGATTTTCTATTTTATTCCTTTCACATAAGATTTGAGGAGACTTATACACAAACAAAACCACACAATGAAATAAATAGCTAAGGATGTCATGTTGGAAGATAAGAGCAAAAAAGTAAAACCCAAGAGGGGGGGTTGTCATACAAAGATGTAGAGGGCCCTAGGATTGTGGGAGGCTTCCAAAATGTGAGCATCCCTTACCACGTAAACTCTAGCAATCTAAAAATTTGTATGAAGTCTGGTAAAAATGTTTACCAAAATCACTACACAAATAAAGAATTGCCTATAATGAACACACAGATGTGCACCAGGTGAAGTTTTATGAGTTGGCAGATGCCAAGGGTTCCTGCCACCATCCATCACCTTGGTGTTCAGAGACACTCCGGAGCAAAAAGGTAAGAGGTACAGGTACACAGGCCACGAGCAAGGTCACCCTGCACGGTGCTGTGGAAGCTGTGGAACTGGACTCTGTGACAGTGGCTGGAGGAGGAGGTGAGGATGGGAAGTGGTGCCCGAGAGGCCATCAGTGACTTGCTCCTAACAAAAAGAATACAGCGAAGATGATGGGATATCACGTCCAAGATTAGGTTACAGAAAGGCTGGCTCTGTCTTGCTCTCCATCTCTTGCTTTCTCTGGCTTACTTGCTCTGAGGGAAGCCTGCTGCCCTCTGTGAGCTGCCTATGGAGAGGCCCATGTGGCAAGGGACTGAGGAAGGCCTCTGGCCATCATCTGGTGAGGAACCAAGGCCCCCAGACCATCAGCCTACAAGGAAATGAATCCTGCCAACAACCTCTGTGTGAGTTTGGGAGCAGAGGCATCAACAGCACCGGATGACACCTTGATTGAGACCTTGCAAGAGACTCAGCTAAGCCACACCTGCATCCCTGATCTACAGAAACTATAAGATAGTAAATGTTTTAGGCTGCTAATTTGGGGTGGGGGACGGTAAGTTTGTTAGGCAGAAAAGGACAATCAATACAAGAACGCTTCATGCAAAAATCTTTACCAGTTTTTAACATTTGGGCACATAAAAGAATGTTTGGTCATATGGGATTTCCATTCACATGAAACACTTTATTCCTAGATATTGTCAACAAATTAAAAAGTTACTGTGCAATGCAATGTTTGACAGATGTAGGGGTCAAGCTAGCCAGAGAGCAAGTGTAAATCCCCAACACAGAACAGAGGTTTACTAAATACAAGCAGAACTGTGTTGATAGACCAGCAGTAATCAAGGGCCCCGAAGGATAGAAAAAGAGATTCCACTTGATCCAACAGGCCCGTGGGTGTAAATCAGAATCACTGGGAGGGCTTGTTAAACCATAGCTGCTGGGGCGCAGTTTCAGAGCTTCTGATTCAGTAGGTCTGAGGTGAGGACAAAGAATTTGCATCCTTAAGAAGTTTCCAGGTGATGTTGATGCTGCTGGTCCAAGGACCACACTTTGAAAACCACCGCACTAGGTGATGGTTCATGTCGTTTCCTGCTGGGGGAGTGACATGAGAATAGTGCTTGCAGACCACTCAGGAAGCATCGGGGGAAAGCAAGGCTGGAGGGAGCCAGACTTGAAGCAATCGTGAGGCTCTTGCTGGGGTAACTAGGTGGTGGTTTTGGGGAGCAAGGAGCTTCACAGCCAAGGAAAATTAAACAGGAAATATTGATAGACCTTGCTGACATCACCAGTTCTCCTCCAAATATTATTTAAACAGTCACTTGGACTACAGAGGGAGAAAACAAAATTACCGTCTTTCCTAATGAAACAGTCACACAGCCAGGTTTGCCAGGCACAATAAGAGAGAATAAGTACCATTCTGCATAGCGCCTACAAATCAGGTGCTCTGAGCTCTATTTACTGCTATAATTAACGCCACCAGTTCTGTTTACCTGATAGAATTGTCTTTGGGCTTCCAGATGGCCCTGGCTTCCTCTAGGATCATCAGCTGGAGGTCCTGAAAGCCATTCAAACTCTTCAGATTTGTGCCTGATCTGATTTGCACCATTTCAGAGCATGGTGAAATTTTCTGTATTGGCATCCATTGATTCTATTTCCAAGCTGAAAATGATTCAAGCAGTCAAAAGAGTACGTGATTGTATTTATTTGTGGGCTATTTTTGAAGTGCATTTATTTCCTTGATGTTCCAGAGACAGTGGTGTTAAGAGTGCTTTCCAAAACGCACAGCCCATGGAGGTGACCATTTCCAGGTTTGTGGCATCTATTAGCAGAGGTCTTAAGCAGTGGTCTTGGGGCAGGAAACAAAGAAGGCCTTCTTTGCATCCGCACCTTGGCATGTCCCCCTGAAGACTTGGATACTTGTGCATTTTCTTTATAATTTCTTGCAAATGGTTCCAGACTTCTAGTGTAACTAGCATAATGCCTAAGTGATAATTTGAGATAACAGCTTATTTTTGCTATTTGGGATTCTTGCTGCCTTCCAGCAATTTCTTTTCTTTTCTTTTCTTTTTTTTTTGGAGTCAGAGTCTCACTCTGTTGCCCCGGCTAGAGTGTCGTGGCGTCAGCCTAGCTCACAGCAACCTCCAACTCCTAGGTTCAAGTGATCCTCCTGTCTAAGCCTCCCAAGTAGCTGGGACTACATGCATGCGCCACCATGCCCGGCTAATTTTTTCTATATATTTTTAGTTGGCCAATTAATTTCTTTCTATTTTTATTAGAGACGGGGGTCTCGCTCTTGCTCAGGCTGGTTTTGAACTCCTGACCTTTAGTGATCCTCCCGCCTTGGCCTCCCAGAGTGCTAGGATTACAGGCGTGAGCCATTGCGGCCTGGCCCCAGCAATTTCTCATACCAAAACATTGTCTCTAGGACTGGCAGCATCAAAGCACTGTCCAGATACTCGTGGTTGATTTCCAGGGAAGGGGGGGAGCAAAGCATCTTGAGGGTTATGAGGACAGACATTTACCACCCAAGGAGCTTCCAGTCTAGCAGGTGGAGAGACATTTGTGAATAGCCAGACAAGCAGGTTGGCATAAAATTTCAGGGCCAAAATAAAGCATCCCAAAATCACATACATTAAATCTTTTTTAAAATGCAATTAGCATAATTGAGTTAATTTTCATATTATCAATAGTTGTTTTCATAATAGAAATGAATAGAGATTCTTGGATCTGAAAAGTGAACAAAAACACTTTCTCTTAGTTATTAAACGTATTTCTTGAGTAAACATTTTGACAAGCCAGTGCCCTGGTTTCTCTCAGTCTCTTCTCTGCCAGGCCTCCTTGGCACAGAGCTTGGTGATAAACATCTATATGTTCATATACTATGAGCACAACATCCACAGAGATAGATACAATTACAATGTTTTGTTTTGTTTTGTTTTGACTTCACTTTTTAAAATCAAACCTCTAGCTAAAGGTACTAACCAGTACATTTTCAAGCTGAACTAAAGCAAATATGTATTTTTTAAGTTGCAGTATAAAAGACCAAGATAATAGAAGGTATTTACTGGCAGAGTTGCCATATAGCAGAACAGGTTTCCCACCCCATTACGCGGCTAGACTAGTGTTAAGGTGTCTCCTTTCTATCTGCAAGTTTCAGGGTAAACCTGCTTCAGACATCTATAGTTCGTTTCTCCATAGCCAGCCTTCCCTGGAAGATTTACAGGTTACAAAATGACCCAAAGCTATCAAAAGCACGGATTTCCCTGAGTCTTTTAAATTCTTACACTGTCCATTTTCTCACATTCATCAGACATCCAGCTCGGGGCAGCCAGACCCGCAAGTACACTTACTCCAATCTGCTTGTTTACATCCACTTTGAAGGTCTTTTCAGTTAACCTCTTTCCTGACCCACCCCACAGTTTCCTCTGGTTTGTTATTTGACAGACTATCCAAATACTTTACCTAAGTCATTTGCTTCCTTCCTATTGAAAGCTTTTTACTGCTACCACTGGCCTCTTTCAGAGAGCTCACGTCTGTCTTCCTGAGCAAGGATCCAGGATTTTCTTCAGTCTGGACTCTGGTGTGTGGTCTCACTTAATAGCTTTTAGTAAAACCCCCTTTTTAACTGCTAGTTAGGGGACAGGGGAAGGTATGAATTATAAACTCATCTATAGAGGTGTAACACCATTAGTTGTGAGTGCTGAGAATAACGAGGTTTAAAGCTAATAAAATATTTCAAGGGAAGGGCTTCTAGTCCTGTTATAATTAACAGGTAAGCACCATTCATTTCGTGTAGTGTATCACTTATTTCTGTGAAAAGAACTCATTGTCTAAAATGGTTTCATTATTTACTTCTGAAAACTTCTCCTTTCAGTCAATTACAGTCATTCCCTGCCTAACTACATTTGGGCCAACAACCGCATATACAACAGTGGTCCCATAAGATTATAATGGAACCGAAAGATTCTGATCGCCTAGTGATGTCGTAGCTGTTGCGGCGTCATAGTGCAATGCGTTACTCATGTGTTTGTGATGCCCTTGAAGACCTTCCAGTGGGACTGTGGGACAGGATGTGGGTGGAAGACAGTAATGTTCCTGGCCCTATGCAGGCCCAGGCTAATCTGCGTGTTTGGTCTGAATTTTTAATAGGAAAAACTTAAAAAGTAAAAACAGTAAATAAATAAAAAATTTCAAAAATAGAAAAATGCTTTTAGAATTAGGATATAAAGGAAGAAAATATTTTTGTATAGCTGTACAATGTGTTTTAAGCTAAGTATTATCACAAAAGAGTCAAAAAGTTAAAAAAATATTTTAAAGTTTATCAAGTAGAAAAGTTACAGTAAGCTAAGGTTAAATTATTATTCAAGAAAGAAAATTTTAAAATAAACTTAGTATAGCCTGTGTATAGTGTTTATACAGTCTGCAGTCATGAACAGTAATGTCCTCGGCCTTCACATTCACTCACCACTCACTCCCCCAGAGCAACTTCCCGTCCTGCAAGCTCCATTCATCGTAAGTGCTCTATACAGGTGTACCATTTTTTATCTTTTATACTGTATTTTTACTGTACCTTTTCTATGTTTAGGTACACAAATACTTAGCACTGTGTTATAATTTCCTTTACTATTCAGTACAGTAACATGCTGTACAGGTTTGTAGCCCAGGAGCAAAAGGCTATACCACATAGCCTAGGTGGGTAGTAGGCTATACCATCTCAGTTTGTGTAAGCACACTCTATGATGTTTGCACAACAACAAATTAGCCTAATGATGCATTTCTCAGAATGTATCCCCGTCATTAAGCAACACATAAGTGTATTTAATAAATCTTACTCTCATTACTAGTGCAAAGTTAAAAGATCACAAACTCCAGTGGATTCTGAACCTAAGGGCTAGAGACATCCTCTGACTTGCCCAAGGTATAGATGAGATTTGCATTTTAGTTTTTCCAAGGAGCACCAAAGGCTTCCTCCATCTCCCACCCCTAAAGCAAACCTAAAGTAGTTCTTTACATTTCACCACTCCTTTTTCTGGGCCTTGGAATCTAGGGCGTTACTCAATATTTGCCCTTTTTTCCCTTGGAAAATCCCTAATGTTGAATGCTACTTCACACCTATAATGTACTGGTTTCTCAAGTCAATCTTCCTGAAGAATTTCTCAATGTGAAAATGGCACCAAGAAGTGTTCTTCAATTCCAGATGAAACTGATCGGGGAAAACTACCATTAGTTACCTGAGCCAGTTCTCCTAGTGACCAGGTATGAATTTGGTAGATAGTTGGATAGTCTGAGATGTAACCTGTGTTGAAAGACTAGAGCTCTGTGTCCTGAATGTCAGGAGATGTGGATATAACCCTGCCCCCATCATTAATTATAATCTGTATTACAGATCAATTCAGTGGAATGGTTTTATAGGCTAGTGGGACCTTCTGCTCAAAACCAGGTGGGGTGGGGCACATTAATTCCACCATCTGTTATTCCACCAATAAAGTTCTCCTCTTTTTAATTTTGAAATCTTTTCAGTTTTCATGAATCCTCTATTGAAATGCAAATATCCCTTGAAGGGATTATACTAATCTTTTATCAGTTGACATGTTATAAACCATGCGTATTTTAACAGAGGTAGGTACAAATGCAATACAGGCTGGCGAGGGAAGGGAAAATTGGGGCTGATGAGGGAGGAAGGAGGATTCAGAAATGAATTTTATTACCCTCACCAAACTGCTTGTTGAGGACCACCTTAATTCTACCAGCCATTACCTCTGCTGATCATCTCTGGATCGAGATTGGTGGCTTTCTTAAACACAGGTCAGGCTTCTCAGCTTGGATGACAAACAGCCACCTTACTACTTGCTAGCCTTGAGTGGAAAGCATGGCCATCTTCCTCCCATCAATAAATAAATCCACATTTACTTAACTTTCTAATAGTGTTCAGTTGTCAAGCTGGAATTTTCAAAAGTATAACACATAACCCTATTTGCTTTTCTCTTTTCAGAAGAATGGATAATATCAAAACTATCTCTTCAATGCCAAAAGGCTGGAGATCTGCATTCTGAAAATAACAAAGGATAGGGAGGGCTTATTTTAAATTTTCTTCTTGGTAATCCAAAATGTCTAGCCCTGCCACTAATTGAATTAACAGGCAAAATGAACTCCAAATAGCTGAATTGCTGGTTCAAAGGAAGGAAGTTATGAATACTAACTATGGCCTTATGACCAGTTGTAGAAACAAGGACTATTTTCTTCCTGACACACACATAATTATAGATTATAGCCAGTCTTAGCCCCCCTCCTTACTATTTCATATAAAGCGTGCCAATGCTAGTTAATTTTATAATTTACTTTTAGGTTGTAGGATATCCAGAAGAGATTTTTCCTAAACTGGAAGAATGAACATTACTCAGAGAAGACTCAGCGAAGAAGACTTTTTAATTTTCCCTTTTTGAAAAATAATGAGCATGTTTTCATTTGCATGAAGGATCACTGAATTTTGTTAGATGAAAGCATATTTGGATTGCTATTGTTGTTTAGAGATTAAAGTACAGGTCAAAAGGTGTGTAGTTATTAACTGGCCAAAGGGGTAGACTGCGATAGTTTTGGTGAGTCAGTTTCAGCATCTATTCCAAACTCCTTATGAGGGCCTTTCTGTACTGCAGAAGCTGTGCAATTAAAAACCACATTGCTGGCCAGGCGCGGTGGCTCACGCCTGTAATCCTAGCACTCTGGGAGGCTGAGACAGGTGGATCACTCAAGGTCAGGAGTTTGAAACCAGCCTGAGCAAGTGTGAGACCCCCATCTCTACTAAAAAAATATAAATTAATTGGCCAACTAACAATATATAGAAAAAATTAGCTGGGCATAGTGGCACATGCCTATAGTCCCAGCTACTCGGGAGGCTGAGGCAGGAGGATCGCCTAAGCCCAGTAGTTTGAGGTTGCTGTGAGCTAGGTTGACACCACAGCACTCTAGCCCACCCAGGCAACAGAGCAAGACTCTGTCTCAAAAAAAAAAAACCACATTGCTGATTTCTTGACTTCTAAGTTAAGATAGTAGATTGAATGCACACATCTAACTTTGTTTCCTCCAAAAACCTACAAAAGGTACAATAAAGATACATATATATATTTTTAAGTAAGGACATAAACCCTTTGGGGCTGAGAAAACAAGAAAAGAGACAAGAACAATAATATTTCAGAAGCTGGATAGTGGCAGTGAGGAAAGCAAAGAAACATATCAATTTACATTGCAGGATTCTCAAACGTTCCTAGAAGGTTGTACTGGGTCATGCTGGAGCTATGGTGAAGGGGCATCATGCTGAAACTACAAGCATTGGGCGAAAGGTGCTTGAAAAGCTGAGAGGTCCTTAGAACTCTTTCTCGATACACTGCTGGGGAACTGCCTTCCTCCATCCTAACAGAGCCTGGAGGTTTATTCACTGTGAAGGAAAAAGAGGGTGTCAGGACTGAGGAATACCAGGCTCTGAGGCCTGGGTTCTGTACAAGCAGATGGTCTACCCAGATGTTTCAAAGACAAACCTCTAGGTTGATAAGTCCCACTTACTTGCCTAGAGCTTCCAGTGTTTTCATTGCTCACTTGTTTTTGTTTTTTGTTTTTTTTTTTTTTGAGATATAATTTATATAGTAGTGGAATGCACAGATCATAAGTATTCAGTTTGAGAGTTTTGACAAATGCATACAGCCCTGTAACTCACGCTTCTGCCAGGATATGGAACATTTCCAACAGCTGATTAAATTAGTTCCTTACTTTAAATCATCAACAGACAACCAAGGATTACCAAACACCTAAGGGAAGACATGAATAATAAAGACCACAGCAAACAAGCAAACAAAAAAAGGAATTTAGAGGAAAGGGCCTTTTTTAGAAAAAAATAAACCATTTTTTAAAGTATATTAATATCTTTGGGAGATAAGATTTTGCATATGGAGTGCTATGAAAAAAAATTCAAAGAACCAAAAAAACTCCTAAAAATTGCAAACATGATAACAGCATTAAAAAAAAATAGAAATTTTTGAATATAAAATTGAGAATATTTTCTAGAAAATAGAACAAAAAAAAACCAAAAGAAGGAATATAGGAGAGAAATTATAAGAAAAGTAGAGCCCAGTCAAGAGATCCAATATCTAAATAACAGAGGAGAAGGAAGAACAATGAATATTTCTAGAGAATTTACCCAGGGTTTCCAGACTGTAAGGACTTACTGGAAGCCAACAGAATGGATGAAAATTAGACTCACACAGAGGCATACCATTATGAAATTTTATTTGGTACAAAGAAAAAATCCTACCAAAAAACTGGTCACATAACCAGGGATCGGAATAGTATGAGATTTCTCAATAGCAGCACTTGAAACTAGATATCAGTGGAGCAAAGTCTTCAAAATTCTGAAGGAAAAAAATTTTTAACCTAGAATTCTGTATCTAATCACTTTACGCATTAACAGGAAGGTGGAATAAAGACATTTTCAGACAACTAAGAACTCAAAAAATTTACCTTTTGTATCCCCTTTTCAGAAAACTACTAGAGAAGTGTTCCATCAAATGAAGGAAGTAAACCAGGAAGGGGAAATATATGGGTCACATGAAACAGGAGATTCAACACAGAAGAGAGGCAAAGGGAGCCGGTCATTATGGAGAAGGTGGTTCCCAAGGTGACTTCTGTACACAAAGCATAGATTTTGGTAGAAAATTTGAGGCCAAGGACCATGGAGGGCCCATAATTATAGCTTCCTTTGCCTCCAGAGTAACTCACAGGCATAGTAAAAGCCCATGGGTGGACAATAAAAATGAAATGATGAGACAATAACAAAGGATGTTTCTAACACAAATGATACATTCCTCACCCCCGCCAGAGACCATAATAAAGGAAATAATAAAAATTGGCCCAAAGAAGAGAAATTCTCCTACATATTAATGTATTTGTTCATATGTTGTGTGGGGATATGTGTGTGTGTGTGTGTGTGTGTATGCGTGTGTCTATGTGCTTGTGTATGCATAGGATATCTCTGGATGGATTATGGAAGGGAATATGAAGGAAACTACTTTCTATTATCTACATTTTTGTTCCTTTTTATTTAATTTTTTATGATGTGCATGTATTAGCTATTCAAAAATTGAATTAATAAATAAAATATATTTTCTTAAAAAATTACATACAACATGCCTATTGCCTGGACAATTCTACTTTCAGGAATTTATTCTATGGATACATCTGTACACACGTGAAGTTATGTAAACACATGGTCATCCAATGAAGCATTATTTGTGATAAGCAAAGATTGGAAACTGCCTAAATGTCCACTGAGAGGGGAATGGTAAAAATACATTATGTGAATCCATACCATCGAATACTTTGCAATTATTAAAAACATGTAAAAGCTCATTATGTGATGGCATAGAATAATATCCAAGATACTCTCTTAAATGAAGAAGGCAAAGTGTAGAATAGAGTATATAATTTGTAGTAAAAATAGAGGGAGAAAAATGTCTCTGACCCCTGCAAACTAAGATACATTGTCATTATATTCTATGCTTTGCCTATGTGATACTTACAACAATAATTAATGACTATTGGTGGCCTAAAAAATTTTCTTCTTCTCATGCTCCCTTGTAGCTGGTTCTAGGTGTGAAATAAATTACATCAATCTGATGTATTGTGCAAGATTTAGAAAGCAGAAGGGGCAAGCACCATTTCTTGTGTTCCTGTCTGTTGCTGCTGACAATCATGGTCACAGAACTATCAAGATTTTCTGCAACCGTGTCCTGTGTCCAGAGATTAGCTACACAGGTGTCAAAAAGCAACTGCAGTGGCAGCTTCCTGATCCTTGGATCTCAGCCTCAGTGGTGTGTTCTTAAACTCAGAAGTTCCAGAGGGGGTCCACCTCTCTGACTCTGGCACTCCCTTGCCAGAACAGTTCAGTGGTGATGTTCTGGTGGTCATTATAAAGAGCCAAATTTACCCTACTGTGCTATGGTCTGAATGTTTTTTTGTTTTTTTGAGACAGAGTCTCACTCTGTTGCCCAGGCTAGAGTGAGTGCCGTGGCGCCAACCAAGCTCACAGCAACCTCCAACTCCTGGGCTCAAGCAATCCTTCTGCCTCAGCCTCCCAAGTAGCTGGGACTACAGGCATGCGCCACCATGCCTGGCTAATTTTTTCTATATATTTTTAGTTGCCCAATTAATTTCTTTCTATTTATAGTAGAGATGAGGTCTCACTCTTGCTCAGGTTGGTTTCGAACTCCTGATCTTGAGCGATCCTCCCGCCTTGGCCTCCCAGAGTGCTAGGATTATAGGCGTGAGCCACCGCGCCCAGCCGGTCTGAATGTTTTTATCCCCCTGAAACTCATATGTTGAAACCCTAACCCCAACGTGATGGTATTAGGAGATAGGGCCTTTAGGAAATGATTAGGTCATAAGGGGGGGTTGAATGGGGTTGATGTCCTTATAAAAAAGGGACTCCACAGAGCTAACTAGCCCCTTCAGTCATGTGGGGATGCAGTGAGAAGATGTGTGTCTCTGAAGGAAGTGAGCCCTCACCAGACACTAAATCTGTGGGTGACTTGATCTTGAACTTCTCAGCCTCCAGAATGGTGAGAAATAAATTTTGTTTACAAGTTACTCAGTCTACAATATTTTGTTATATCAGTCTGAATAGGCTAAGACAAAAATTGGCACCAAGAAATGGAGGTGCTGCTGTAACAAATAGGCAAATTGTGGAAGTAGCTTTGGACTGGGTAATGAGTAGAGGCTGGAAGAATTTTGAGGTTCATGATCATGAACCTACATTGCCATGAATGGACTGTTAAGGGCAATTCTGTTGAGGGCTCAGAAGGGGAAGAGGAAACTGTAGAGAAAGCCTCAGTCTTCTTAAAGAATACTTAAGTGATCATGATCAGAATGTTAGTAAAAATATGGCCATGGACAGTAAAGGCCATTCTGACAAGTTCTCAGATGGAATTGAGGAACGTATTGGAAACTGGAAGAAAGTTTATTATAAAGTATCAAAGAACTTGGCTGAATCATGTGGTGTCCTAACGTTTTTGGAAAGTAGAACTTGTGAGCAATAAAATAGGATTATTTGGTAGAAGAAATTTCTGAGCAAAGTGTTGATGGTACAGCATGGCTTCTTTTGAATGCTTATAGAAAAATGCAAAAAGAGAGAAACAATTTAAAAACAGAATTTTTAATCAAAAGGGAAGCAGAACTTAAAGATTTGCAAAATCCTCAGCCAGTCTAAATTGTAACAAATGACAAAGAGCGTTTGGAAGAGAACACCGAGGCGTGTGGCCAAGGCACCATTTGATAGGAGGTTAGGATTGGCCGGGGGCTATTCATCAAGACAATGGAAAAATGACTCAGAAGGCATTTTGTAGATCATCAGTGATGCCCTTTCTATCACAGGCCCAGAGTACAAAGGGCTTGAGGGCAGGATGATTTCAAAGGAGGGGACCACTGAGCCCTTACCCTGGCATTACCTTAAGGATCTTCCCCTTGCATTCTGGTGCAGCCCTCTTCTGACTCAGGTGTGGTGTGAGCTGCAGTGGCTGCCCCTCTGCAGGGCACAAACAATAAACCTTGATGGAATCCTTGCAGTGCCATCTTTGCTGGTGCCCAGAGTACATGAGTCGTGGGGGTGTTTCCAAAGATGCAGCCCACATAACCCAACCAGAGGGCCATCTCAAGGGCAGGGCCACTGCAGAGAGTTCCCCCTAGGGCAATGTCTAGTAGAGCTGTAGGGGCAGAGCTTATTTGTGACCCCAGACTGGTAGGACCACCTGTGTGTGATTCTAGCCTGAGAGAGCCTCAAGCACCCTGACTACAACCCATGAGAGCCACAGCATGGACTGTGCCTAGCAAAGCCATGGGAGTGGGGACACCCAGAGCCATGTGGGGCCAACTCCCACCCTAGTGTGTCCAGAAAGCAAGACATTGAGTAGAAGAAGATTACTCTTGAGCCTTAAGATTTCATGTTTGTCCTGTTGAGTTTTACTCTTACTTGGGACCTGTTACCCCTTTTTCCTTTCCTGTTTCTCCCTTTTAGAATGGGAATGTCCAACCTATGCCTGTTCTACCATTATATTTTAGAAGTACATAATGTGTTTGATTTCACAGGTTCATAGCTGGAGAGCAATTTGCCTCAGATGAATCATACCTTGAGTCATACTCATAACTGATTTAGATGATATTTAGATGGGAATTTGGACTTAAGACTTTTGAGGTGATGCTGGAATGATTTAATACTTTTCGGGCTATTGGGATGGAATGAGTATCTTTTGCATGCGAGAAGAACATAAATTTTGGGGGCTAGGGCCTGGGTGCTATGGTCTGAATGTTTGTGTCTCTCAAGATTAAATGCTGAAATCCTAACCCCTAAGATGATGGTATTAGGAGGTGGGGGCCTTTGGGATGTGATTAGATCATGAGGGCTCACCCTTTCTCATTAGGATTAGTGTCCTTGTAAAAGAGGCCCCAGAGACCTGGCTAGCCTAGCTGCCCTGTGAGGACACAGTATGGGGTTATCTGTTATGAAGGATGGTCCACCTTGACCTTAAGCTTCCCAGCCTCCACAACTGTGAGAAATACATTTATATTGTTTATAATCTACCAAGTCTATGGTATTTTGTTATATCAGCCTGAACTGAGTAAGACTCCTATCATCCTCCCCAAAAATTCTTTAAGCACCCAATTCCCTGTATCAAATGCTCTTCTGCCTATTTTAATAGGCAGAGTGGTTTGTTTCCTGCACTTAAATTTGACTGATATAATTGATAGTACAAACTTTTCAAACAAAAACACTGTACATCTTATTTTAGAATCATAAAAGTACTTTATTTGTATCTATCCTATGCACTGTATGCTACCAAAATTAGTGTTTAAGGGGCTTAAAAATTGAGAAGTATCTGTGAGATTCTCTTCTGTGTGTGCTAACTACTGGCACATCAATATATATATAGGTATATATATATATACAGCAAATCATGGGCAGCATATTTAACTTTCTTTTTAAAGTTTAGCCAGAACATGGAATGAATGAATAGGTATTAAAGATTATTTTTAATAAAGTAATATGTTTCATTTTTTAAAAAAATTGACAAAAATGAACATGACTGGTGGAAGGACAGTGGCTTACTCTACTCTCTAAGAAATGCCCGATGACATCAATTAAAAGGTGTGCCAGAGACAAACAGCTGGGTAACTCCAGATTTCACTCTTCTTGACTCAGCATCCTGAAATAACTCTCAGCAGGCTGGGAAAGCCATTTAAACAGCACCCAGTCCATAACAGTAACAGGTTCTTTACCTTTCAATTATGGGGATACCATGGGAGAGGATTGACAATTCTGAATTTTGTCTCTTTTTACATTGTTTGCAATGTGAAATTGATCGTGAGTGAGTAAAAGGCAGTGAAAGATGGGAAATTATAGCCACTGAGTAGCACTGAGCACACACTTGATACATTTGTTTCTGAGGCAGCTTTTTATATTTACATTTAATCCAGTGACATTTTTGTGTGTGCTTTTAGAAGAAAAAAATTGACGGATAAGAGGGCAAATGACAGCTCTCTGCAAATGCAAACACGCAAATATACAGTTTCCTGGCAGAGAACAAACAGCAATAAACACCCAACTCAGTTTTCAGAGATTTACTCCATATTAATGAGGTTGCCATTCAGAGCAAAGTAAGACAGAATTGCTTTGACTCTCAGACCTTTTAAAGACTGGCTGGAGCCTCCAATGCTCCACCAGATGTGAACTATCCACTCAGTGGATTACTTGAAATTCAGCCAGCATAACCCCGAGCGACCTGTTCTGCCTGAGTTATATTTAGAAAACACTAATCTATTTAAACATTAGACTATGCAAAATTTTATGGGGTGAACATGTCCAAGATAAAAAAAATGTGTATATAAAAAACATTTCTAAAACTAAAAGGAAGTGCTTTTTGGATCATCCAAAATTTTGGAATTAAAATTATTTAGAGTTGGCAGGGCCCTTAAGATTTTTTGTCCAATAGCTTCATTTTATAGCTGAGAAAACAGACAGAGTGAGGTTTACCGACTTGCCAAGCAAAACAGTTAATTGTGAAATTAACATGTTTAAGTCATAGCTTCCCTTTCATTAGCCTACATATAAGGAAGTTTTTGGAAATATTTTTAGAATTGTCTGCAATATGGAGGAAATGATCCAAGGCCACACCAAACCTCCCTAAGAACAAAGCTGGACTCCAGGGGGATGGGCTGATGTGCTGGGGATATGTGGCTGGGGGAGGGGCCTGCCAGGTGTTCCTCACTCATCTTTGTCAGCTGGCACTACCAGGAGTCCTTACAATCTGTCCTCACTTTCTATTTTGTTTTATAACTCATTCAGATGACTTACTGCCCTTATGCTATGCTCTTTCCTGCAACTAAGTAAACCTCAATTGCCTTTTGTGAGCTGTTGAACCTCAGGGAGGAGCTGGACGGACAGGAACGTGGAGAGACAACCCACAGGCTAACCCGGAGAATGCGCCAGGGCTGCCGGGGATGAGCAGAGAGTAGCATTCACAGCGTGTGCTGAACACTGCTGAGCACTGGCACCAGGCATTGTGAGACTCTACACCACCGAAGCTGCTCTACAGTGGTCTGTGGCCCTGCCAGGAGCAAGTAAGGGACTCAGCAGAAAGGAGAGAGCCATGCAGCCAGGGAATGAATCCCATAGGCTCATTGCAGCTCTCCTGGCTGCCTTTGAGGCTGAAGACCCACAGCTGGGGGCTTATATCTATTTGCAGATGTACTTAGACTTTAAAAGGAAGCCTGCACCATCTCACACCCATTAGGATAGCTACTGTTTAAAAGAAAGAAAGAAAAAACAGAAAATAATGATTATTAGTGAGAATGTAGGGAAATTATAAACTTCATGCACTGCTGTGGGATTGTAAAATGGTGAAGCCACTGTGGAAAACACTGTAGTGGTTCCTTAAAAAGTTAAAAATAGAACTGCCATATGATCAAGCTATTCCACTTCTGTATCTGCCTGTGGTGTTATGATACACACACATATATTGGTTTTCATCCACAGTTCTTGGCTCATAACTCCCACAGCCCTTGTTACAGCCTTTTGTTATTACGTTGGGTGCTTTAGGCCTCAAGAATAGGCCTCAGGAGACAGAATCTCTCTCTCTCTCTCTGCGCACTTCTCCTGCCCTCCTTCATCTGCCATAAAGCAGGACTCTAATCTTCCCCCACCTCTCTGATTTGGGTCATAAGACCCTCATTACAGATAGAGTCCCACCCCATACCCTGGAGGACTCCATAAAATCCCAAGAGAACTGAGTTCAGGGAGCTTCCGGATAGCTGAACATGTGCAGGTTCCTGGAGGGTGGTTAGCTGGGGAGGAGGGGTGAGGGAAGTGTGGAAGCTCCGCACCCCTTCCGTCATACCCCGCCCTACACATCTCTTCATCTGTATCCTTTGTAATATCCTTTATATTAATAATAAGCCAGTAAACGTAAGTGTTTCCCTGGGTCTGTGAGCTGCTCTAGCCAATTAATGAAACTCAAAGAGAGGATCGTGAGATCTCCAATTTATAGCCTCTGAAACTTGGTCAGAAGTTCCAGAGGCCCAGACTTGAGACTGGTATCTGAGGGGGAGCAGTTTAGGGGACTGAGCCTCAACCTGTGGGATCTGACAATACCTCCAGGTAGAGAGTGTTGGGATTGAATTAGAGGACAGCCAGCTGGTATCTGCTGCGTGGTGTGTTAGGAAATGCACCCCCCCCACATTTGGTCACAAAAGTCTTCTTCTGTGTTGCTGATTGTTGTGGTGTGAGAGCAGAGGAAAAGCATGGTTTGAGTTTTTCTTTAAACAATGCCTAAAAGAATTGAAAGCAGGGGTTTGAACAGATATTTGCACACCCATGTCCATAGCAACATTATCTACAACAGTCAAAAGGTGGAAACAACCCAAGTGTCCACTGACAGATGAATGGATAAGAAAAATGAGATACATACACACACACACACACACATACACACACACACACACACACACACACAGTGGAATATTACTCAGCCTTAAAAAGGAGTAAAATTCTGATACATGCTACCACGTGGATGAACCTTGAGGACATTATGCTAAATGAAATAAGCCAGTCACAGAAAGGCAAGCATTATATGATTCCATTTATATGCGATACCTATTGTAGTCAAAACTGTAGAGACAGAAAGTAGAGAAATAGTTGCCAGGGGCTGCAGAAAGGGGGAATTGGGAGTTAGTATTTAAAGGGTACAGAGTTGCAGTTTTGCAAGATGAAAAGAGTTCTGGTGGTTGATGGTGGTGATGGCTATACAACAATGTGAAGTTACCTAATGCCACCGAACTGTACAGTTAAAAAGGTAAAGTTTTTGGGTATTTTACCATAATTTTTTTAAAAAGGAAATCTGCAGTGTTCCTAAAATGTGTATTAATTGAATTTGTATTCAAATTTTTTTAATTGAAAGGAAAATCACAGTCCGTTCTTCCCTTTGTTCCTTCCTCTTTCCTTTATTCCTTCATCCCTCCCTCCTTTCTGCCTTCAGACACCTGTAGCTACTTGATGTTTGCCAAACATTGTGTGAAACCCTGGGGAGGCTCTGATCAAAGATACTCATATTCCCTGCTCATAGTCCAGCAGGGAAGCTCCCCAGGTAAACAACTGTCATCTGACCAAGGCTCTACTCTCTTATAGAGATGTGCTCAGTTTCCCATGGGAGCTTGGAGAAGCAAATGCTGGTTGGAATTTGGGATTCCTGAATGAAATCTGGAAGGGCGAATAGAAGTTAGCCAGACAACCGAAAAATCCGAACTACCATAACATCAGTAACAACATATTTTATAGTAGTAAAGCTACAATTTGTGTACTATTTATCCAACTAATGTTTATTAAACACTAGGTGCCATGCACAATTCTAGAGCTGGAAATATGGAGATGGACAAAATAAAGTCCCTCTCTCATGAAGCTTAGGGGGAGACAGTGAATAAATACATAGACAAGTAAACATATAGAGTCATCAAATCGTGGTTAGTGCTCTGGAGAAAAACAGAGCAGGGAAAAAGGAAAGGGTGGTTTGAGATGAGGGAGAGGACGTTCCTTATTTTTATGTGGTGGCTGGGAAAGGCCTAATAAAGTGTCACTTGTGCAGAGGACTGAAAGCAGCAAGGGAGCGAGCCCTGGGGAAAGAAGTGGAGGCCAAGAGAACGACAAGGGCAAAGTCCTTGAGGTGGGAGCGTGCCAGGTGTGGCTAGAGCAGGAGGAGGGAGGGGAGAGCATTTGGAGAGGAAAGGGGTGGGAGGAGGGCAATGTTCCCATCACGTAGGGCATTCGGGGCCAGAGGAGGACATTGGCAAGTACTGTTTGTGAGATAGAAGCTGCTAGAGGGCTTTGAGCAGAGGAATGGCAAAACCTGACTTGGGTTTTAAAGGATCATTTTGTCTGCTCCATTGAGAAGACTAGAAGAAGCAAGGATGGAAACAGTATCACCAATTAGGAGACTATCACAATAATTCAGGAGAAAATCGATGGTGGCTTGGACTAAAATGGTAGCAGTTGAAGTCATCATATTCCAGATACATGTTGAAGGTGAAATCAACAAGATTTGCTGATAGACTGGATATCTATCAAGTGTGGGAGAAAGCAAGATAGTCATGAATGACTCCTCAGTTATTAGTCTGAGCAACTGGAAGCATAGAGCTGCCATTTACTAAGGTGAGAAGCCTACAAGACAAGCAGATTTGGGGTGGGACTAGACAGGGAATCAGACATTTGGTTTGAAATCTACATTAGACATTCATGTGGAAATATGAACTGGCTGTTTATACACACACACACACACACACACACACACACACACACTGGAGTTTAAAGAAGTGCAGCTAAAGACATAAATTAGAAGTTCCCTGCTTGTATTGGTTCAAAGCCATGATGGATGAGATTTCCAAGGGAGGAAGTACAGGTAGAGATGATGTGTAATGATTGAGCCACGGGTTCCTCGGGATACTTCAGTAGCCAAAGGTCAGGGAGATGATGTGAACCCAGCAAAAAAGAATGAGAGAGAATAGCCACAGAGACAAAAGGGGAACCAAAAGGGTCTTCAAAACCAAGTGGAAAAGACCTGTTTTGAAAAGAAGGGAATGGGGAACTGTGTCAAATGCTGAAGACAGGTCAAGTATACTGAGGCTGAGAGTGGACTGTTGCACTTAGCGGCATGGAGGGCAGCAGTGACCTTCTCAAGAGCTGCCTTAGTAGGGTAGTGGAGGTCAGTGCTTGGCTGGAGTACACTTGAAAGGAAATAACTTTTAACTATTCGAATTCTCTATGTCTTAGTTTCCTTGTCTATAAAATTAGCAGTATGTTAGTACCATTCTCACAGAATTGTAAAAATTAAAGGAAATAGTGTATCTGAAGTGCCTGGTAATGTCTAGTATATAGAATGTCCGTAATAAGTATTAGTTACTGTTATTATTATTTTTAGATTTCAACCTTCTGGGGCATAAAAACCAACATTTATTTATTTTCACTTAAGTTAATCAGCATTTTAAGAAAGTTCAGATAATAACTGCCACATTTAATAATCATTTTTCTCTTTTTTATATTTCTTTTCTTTAAATACAGAAATAAAATGAGGGTAATATAGATGAATGCAATAAGAGGGGAAGAAGGAGAGGAATTGGAGACAGATGTAGATAAGACTCCTTTAGGGAATTTTGCTGCAAAGGGGAGCAGAAAAACTGAGTGTTGCTGGAGAGTATTTTCTGGTTTTTAAGATAAGAAAAATAACAATGTATGGTGAGAAAATTATCCAGTCAAGAAGGAAAAATGAATGATATAAGATGGGGAGGAGATGTCACTGAGATGGGGAAAGGAGGACTGAATCCTGTGTCCAGGTGCAGAAGTTGGCCTTAGGCATGTAGCCAGTTCACCTGTGACTGAAGTACAGACAGTGCCTACAGGTATAGATGCAGGTGGGTGGGTAGAGGTAGCAGAGGAGTGTGTGGAATTTCTCTTCCTGTGGCTTTTTCCTACTTTCTTAGTAAGATAGGAAGCAAGATCCTCAGCTGCAAGTAAGGAGGGGGAGATGTGTTGGAGATTTGAGAAAAGATGTGAAATGTGAGATAGTCATCTAAGAGATGAGGAAAATGAATGTATTGAGGAAGGGCAGGAGGATTACTGGTAGCACTGAGGGCCTAATTGAGGTTGGTGTATGTCTTGGTCTGTTTTCTGTTGCTATAACATAATACCGGAAACTGGATAATTTATAAAGAAAAGAAATTAATCTCTTACAGTTCTGAAGGCTGAATGTCTAAACTCGAGGGGCCACATCTGATGAGGGTCTTCTCACTGGTGGGAACTCTCTGCTGAGTCCTGAGGTGGCTCAGGGCATCATATGGGAAGAGGGGAAGAGTATGCCAAACTGGCTTTATAACAGACCCACCCTCTTGACAACTAACCCACTCCCGTGGTAACCTATTAATACATTGGCCCACCAATTCATTAATCTGAGAATAGATTAATCCACTCAGGAGGGCA